>CABFOV010008247.1:0-24404 GCA_902141375.1 Timema poppense
ACAGTTACAGGGAGTATGATATAGAGATAGCCAACATAACACAAACTTTGCAGAGTTGCCAATACAACCATATCAATAATTAACACAATTTGGCTTTTACAATGAAAAGAACAACATATTTCACGTTCTCCATTGCTAGCATTGGACAAAGAGGCAGGGCAGGTCTAAGTGAACATTGAAAGTTCATTTATTCTGTGCCATTGCTCTTATTAAAGTTAATAACAAATTTGTATACTCACAGCATTTATATAATATTTTCTCGCAGCTCCGGCTTTAAAACTAAATCTTGCTGATCCACCAGCAGTTTGGGTATTTTTGCTTACATTCAACTCTTTTCCTTAGTCTATTGGAATGCACCCAAATGTATTATTGTTATATGTTTGTATGGAATAATATCCATCCTTAAAATGTTGGTAAACATCCGGGTGGTAATATTACATGGATGAAATCTTTGCTTAGTTAACAGGCAGATAGATACCTAATGTAATTTATTTGGTCCTATGCAAAACAAGGAAACATTGAACGGATTCCATACAAAATGTAATAGTCAGTTTTCCTGTTTCTTCACGCAGAAAAGCTAGCAGTACGTATTTAATCAGTTCCATAATCCATATATAACATCCAAAAGGATGAACCTTTCTTGTGGTGGAGTGAAAGGGAGTGTTTACCTCCTATTCTTACTTTGTCATGTGGGAATTCAATTTGGGGAGGGGGATTCAAGTCTTATATTTAAATAAAAGGTGAATACTTATATAATGGCTATTTGTCAAAAAGTTCTAACTCTAAATTAGGTGTGAACACATTGTCATATTACTACTTTTGCTGGTGTTCTTATAGGTAATGAAGATGGCAGAGCTGCCATTGTTGAAACCATGGCCTCCAACTTCTTTAAATGAGCTTATCAATATATTTGAAAGTTATTGCAAAGACAATGGAATATTGAGCTGTACCTGGGATATGTTCAAGTGAGTAATAATGTACAACCAAGATATACATTTATCCACCTTATGGTGCCTTGTTAGAATAGCCTCATAATTGTTTTGCTAAGATAGTATTCTAAGTTTCATTTACAGTTTGGACCAATTTTAATGAATTAATTACTTATCAATATCTAGTATTAAATTTTTTTTATTTTAAATAACACTACTCATCACAATATTTGGAACAAATAAATTTAATACAGAATTTTATTAAATGTAATATGCTGTACAAGAATAAGATCTGAAATTGTCAGAATATTTCTACTGTGAAAGGTAGAAAAATGAGTTTAAATTTACAAAAAAATACTTTAAAACACAAACATAAATTTTAAGGAGTGCACACAACTAAATTTAACTTGAACTTGACAAAAGTAAACAAAATAAGTGCACTGCGCAGACTTTCTCTCTCCTCATCTAAAAATGAAGATATTTACATGAAACTTGTAAAGATTTGTGAAACGAAATAATATACATTGTTCCTAAAACATGACAAAAAAAATTACATTCCACCAAAGAGCATAAATGAAAGAAACACTTTTTATTTTAATAGAACTTCAACTTTATAATCATAATTTATTTTGTATCTCAAATAGTTGCATGAATATGAGCAAAATTGGAAATTTCATTTACATGGGAAAGTAAGAATTGATTTTAGCATTAGCCAGCTAATGCCAAAAACTCAAGAGAACCTTATAAAACCCCTCGATACCAAGTTTTAGACCGATCAGTAAAATGGTTTTGTCTTTTGGTCGAAATACAGCCACACAGACAGCACTTTTTCAGTTTCAGAGTGTCATGAAACGTTAACATTATCAAAATCTCGAGTTTGATTGTTTTGATGATCACAATACTTATCATTATTAAGAGTTGATTGAAAGTATAGATAGACATATTATGAAAAAACTTTTTAAAAAACTAAACTCATGCATTCTGCTAATGATAACATTGATTTTAAAATATCTGCTTCAGAAGTAATATATATCCTCTCCCAACGCAACCCTTTCTACCTTAATTGCAGTGTCTCACAGGAATGTGTATTTCCAAACATACATAGTGGATAAAAAATTCATTGATCACACTATCTTCTTATTCTGACAATGATGTGTTGACAAATTTTATGTTTGAGCATCCATGCATTTATAAAATATACTTATACAATATAAATCCCTAAAAATGACTCAAATGAATTAAAAACTAGGCAACCAAGAAAATATGACAAAGAATGGCCTATAAAAAAAAGTTTCTACAGGCAGCTGATCATGGACAGAATGTATGTGCACACAAGCATTATCTGTAATGTACTAAAAAAAATGACATATATCAAAATCTGGGCCCCATTAATTACATGTTTTGCTTAAAGTTTCATTATGATGCAATATAAGTGTGGGTTTAACAACTGTGCACATATATGTAGAAATATCTGCGGGGAAATCTCACTAAAAACAGCTTATGGCTTGTATTTCAGATATTCTTTAAGTGACTTAGATAAGTGCATGATCCACACAAAACTTTCATTGCATGCAACATAAAACTGACGAGTGACTTAGAGGCAAGGAAACAGACAATTCTCTATGCACTAACAATAATATTACAAGAATAAATAAACACCTTTGATGACTGCTATTTTTGCTTAAAAATGAAACTGGTTTTTCTTCAAAAAATTAGAAAGCAATATTATATATCCCATACTTGAATCAGCCAGGAGATTGGTACATTAGAACCTCATTAATCCGAATTAATTGGAACCAAAGCGTGTTTAGAGTAGTGGACATTCCGACAGAGAGACAGTTTATTTTCACAAATCTTAAACTACATTTGAATGACTTTTATCAAATTTGCATTCATTTACAGAAAAAAACATTGTGTTAACTACAACATGTAAATGTTTTGCTTTCACTATTACCAATTTCTTACAATTCTCTTTTAACTTTGAGTCAATAGAATATATTTAATTTGGCACTTGTTTTTCAAAGTATTTACTGAAAATTGTGTTCGAACTATCGAAGTTTGGTCTAACAGAGTTTTACTTTACTTCATCTGACACTGAGATGGAAGTTTCTATATCACAAAAGGAGCAGTACATTTTACAAGAAAAACAGTCACATCTTATAACACAAGTAGAGTTCAACAGAAATTGTGATTCATACTTGTCCAAACATCAAGCATAACTTCTGTCCTCGTGCCTGTGATAGTGGAATTTATTGGCTAAAACACAAAGATTATTGTGTTTCAAAGAAATAAAAAATATAACCTTTTAATAAATTTAATATGGTAAACAACATTTTGTACATGCAGCGTTGTAAACAATTCACTGCCAAAATACTATATACAACAGAACATTGACAATGGGTAACATTCATAGATTCGTTTAGAAAGAGTGTATATAAACTTGAAAGAAATTCAATACCTGTGAGTGTATAACACAAACTGGTAGTAAAACATGATACTAAAAAAATATGTGTCTCTTAAATTTGCATAAAGGAAACATACAAAACTATATCTTGCATTCTTAATTTTATTAAAAGAAAAATAACTGCATGCCTGTCATCTTAAGGCTGAGCCTACCTATAAATGTATGGTTCCAAACAAACATAGCTGGGCATCTTTCATCATTTTTAAAGAAATTTCAAACCAGGTAAAAGAAATTAATGAAATATTTTTGTTAAAATTTCCCTATTTCAATGCATTTTAAATTGGAAAACAATGATTTATTTATTTGATTTAGGAAATTAATATAACATTTTTGTTTATAGCTGGACATTTAATTAATATTTCATTCTTATTTTGAATGTATATTAGATTTGGGGTCAAGTTTAATCAATACAACAAGATTGAACTCTATACCGACTCCTAACAAATGATAGTATCTAGAACCGCGTTCAAGATATTGAAATGCAAAAATACCATTGGGAAGACCCAGACACAGATGGAGGATAACATTTGGATATACCTGAGAGAGATAGGGTGTAATGAGATAGACTGGATATAATTAGCTCAAGATAGGGATAGGTGGCATACTTTTGTGAGTACGTTAATGAGCTTTCAAGTTCCTAATGCCAAAGAGTAAATAAGTATAACAACTCTCAAGTAGACACTTAAGTAAAAAATAGATGGTTTTAAATACAACTACTCCTTCTATAAATAGTTATTTTATTAGATTATAGGTACTGTTAGTGTGATCCACTCTGATGATTTCAATTAAATTTTGTATCCATACATAATTTAACATAACAAACAAAATTACAATTTTTATTTTTCAATTAAAATTAATTTGAAGCAGAAATTTGCAATTTTTATATTTCCACAACTATTTGAGATATGAAATAGCTTTGTAAAGATGTAGCCTATTATTATTAAATATAAACATCTTTTATTAGAGATATATTACTATAAAACCAATAGTTTCTGAGCTTTAAGCAAATACATCAATTTTTTATTAAGTATTTTGAAATATAAAATTGATTGTTATGCTATTTGCTTCTCTTTACTCAATGTTTCTGTAAAATTGTATATTATTTCATTTATATTATTTGGTGGGGTGTTGCTGCAACAATTATGTTTTACATATTTTATGAGTTTTTAGTAAATGTCTCTATTTTTAGTTTAAAGAGAGATAAGGTCTATGCGATGCATCATACTATTTATTTTATTTTGATGAACTGCAACAATTATTGGCTAGGAAGCCAATTTCTAATAACAGCAGTTTTCTGTATTGAATAAAGAATTGCATTAATATCTTAACTAGAACATAATATAATCTGGAAGAAAGCAATGCTATACAATTTAGTATGAATGCTTATAATTATGTACATGAGCTCTGTCTTGATTATAATGTAATATATTGAAAAATGACACCTGGACACAAAAATCGAGCCCAAGACCTTTGGCTTAGCATCCCAATGCTCCACCATTGAACTATCCAGAGATCGTCCCATGATCAAGATCATTCTTCACCCATATTTTAAGGCAGAGTCTGTGATGGATATGTGGACATCATTTGCTACTAAGAGCCATCATTGTTATCACTCGCTTGTGGCTTTATGCTGCCAAATACAAGGGGGGGTCCTCAAAAGAAACCGGATTGAAAGCACATGGCCGTTCCTAGGCGTAGTAGAGAGTTCTCTTGCAAGGTGGGTCTACTAGAGACCTTCCCAAATCAGTTGCCCAAGCAGTGTCTGCGTGGAAGGTTACGTTTGATTGTAGGGTTGTTTTTCTCAACTGTTCTTGTTTGCTGCCTGTGAAATTGTTAGCAGATTTAAAGGAACAAAGAGTGTGTTTGAAATTTTGCTTCCTGCTTGGAAAATCAGCAATGGAAACTTAGCAAATGCTTCAACAGGCTTTCAAGAAGGATGCTATGATCCACACACAAGTTTTCAAGTGGTTTGGGTGCTTTAAACGTGGCGAGATGAGTGTTGAATATCATGCTCGTTCTGGGCGCCCTTCATCATCTTGAAATGACGAAAACATTGAAAACATCCACCACAAAATCAACGAGGATCGTTGTTTCACAATTGATGAAATTTCAGAACAGACAGGAGTGAGTACATGGCCGTTCCTAGGCGTAGTAGAGAGTTCTCTTGCAAGGTGGGTCTACTAGAGACCTTCCCAAATCAGTTGCCCAAGCAGTGTCTGCGTGGAAGGTTACGTTTGATTGTAGGGTTGTTTTTCTCAACTGTTCTTGTTTGCTGCCTGTGAAATTGTTAGCAGATTTAAAGGAACAAAGAGTGTGTTTGAAATTTTGCTTCCTGCTTGGAAAATCAGCAATGGAAACTTAGCAAATGCTTCAACAGGCTTTCAAGAAGGATGCTATGATCCACACACAAGTTTTCAAGTGGTTTGGGTGCTTTAAACGTGGCGAGATGAGTGTTGAATATCATGCTCGTTCTGGGCGCCCTTCATCATCTTGAAATGACGAAAACATTGAAAACATCCACCACAAAATCAACGAGGATCGTTGTTTCACAATTGATGAAATTTCAGAACAGACAGGAGTGAGTCGGAGCTTGTTCCAGCAGATTTTGACTGAAGATTTGCAAATGAAACGTGTTGCCGCTAAGTTTGTTCCTCGTCTGCTCACACAGGATCAAAAAACCATTCATCTGAATTTGAGACAGTACTTGAAATATCAGATTGAAAGTGACCCATACTTTTTGACCAAGGTCATTACAGGTGATGAGAGTTGGTGTTATGGATATGGCCCCGAAACCAAGCAAGGGTCTAGCCAGTGCCAGACCCCCAACTCTCCCCGACCCAAAAAAAGCAAGACAAGTGAGGTTGAATGCTAATACAATGATCTTTTTTTTTTCGATGTTCATGGAATTATGCACCGGGGATTTGTCCTCCCTGGTCAGACTGTTAATCAGCACTTTTATCTTGAAGTCTTAAGACGTTTGAGGGAGGATGTGTGATGGAAACGCCCGAAACTCTGGCGATCAGGTGACTGGTTCCTTCACCATGACAACGCCCCCGCACACACGACCTTGTCTCTGAACAGCTATTTGGGCTCTCAGGGGTGGGCTATCTTTCCCCACCTGCCCCGTACTACTTTTTTCTGTTCTTGAGACTGAAGAAAAATTAAAAGGAAAGTGTTTTGATAATGTGGATATGATGTGGCTGTAAAAACAGCTTCGCAAAGGGCACTGGACGATATCAAAGTTGAAGAGCTCCAGAGGTGCTTCAAACAGTGGGAAAAAAGACTGGACAACTGCGTCGCATCTAATGGCGAGTACTTTGAAGGAGACTGAAAGAATTTTGTGAAAAACTTAATAAATTAATTTCTTAGAGCAAAAGTTTGCTTTCTTTTGGGTCCCCCTCATACATTGTATATTCCAAGCGAATCAATATGGACAAAATATAAAATAACTCTTTCTCTCAGAGAAAGTTATTTTTACATACTTGTTCAGACTAAGGGTGAGATCGTTAAAATACACCCGTCTGTATATTGTCCAAGTCAGATTGTAAAAATGAACAATCATATAATGAGTCAATTGAACCGTAAATTTTCAAGTCAACAGCGTAGAGTAGACATTTTGAACCAAGAAGTGATACAAGGTTGTTTATAAAAATAATAAAGAACAGTGATCCAAGATGGAACCCCTCGGGCGCTCCAGAAATGTTTGTAAGAGTGACAAATTGAAAACCACTCACTGTTATATATATTGTTTTCTACTATGTAAGTAACTTTTTAACCAATTTCGAGATTTCTACAAATACCCAATTGTTTGAATATTTTTTTTTTGTCCCAGTTACTTCTACATGGCAGTGACTGGCTTCTTTGGTGATAAGTCTCCAGAAGAAGGCTCAACACAGTGGTTTGAGTTCATCAGGAGCATTCCGTGGCTGCCTATAGTGCAGGTGTGTTACTGCACTACATTTTACTCCATAAGGCTGTGCAAAGCATTAAAATATTTCTTGCATAATGCTTCATATTCAATTTGAGCTCATTATAGGTTTTGTCGGCCATTCAAAGATTAAATAATAATCAAATTAGTCATAAATCTATTAGGGATGTACAGGAATCAACTCAAAATAAAGAATATCCCATTCTTGGCATGAGTATCAAGACAAATTTACTTAATTCTGTTGGGAAAATTGGGATTTTTTTTTACTTCACAATCCACTTAAATCCAATTAGTGCAAAGCTCAAACATTGGTTCCACATTTCATCCTACTGACAGAATACTTAATGTTTGTATTTATATGTTTTGGTAACCAGACAATGATTAAACCTTCATAATGATAATTAAACTTAGGCGGTCATAGAATAGAGCAGAACCAACAAAACAAACTTAAAAGAGGAATCTCTTTATTTTTGGGAAAACAATATTTTTTTTAGTTGTATTGTATTATAAACAAAATATATTTTTTATATCAAATATATAATTATATACATTATTTCAGGGGTAATTTCATTTATTATTATTATTATTATTACTATGCATTGGCAACTAAAAACTGACCCATAGTAGATGTTTTGTGTGTGTGTATGTGTCCATGCGCGTGCACACATTTTAAAATTTGACACAATAATACATTGTTTTATAAGTGGCTTTTGTTGTTGCCGAATCTTAAAAGTTAAGATACATAAAATAAATATTTAGTTTAAAAACTAGTAATCTACATGAGACTGGTTGGTAGTTAATGATGTCACATACATAGTATTAATGGTTTTAGTGGAGATTACTAATTAGGGATCGAATCTTTTAATTATTTTCAAATCCTAAAGGATATTTGCGAGTGAAGGATTCAAGGCATTTTAAAATAAAAGATTATAAAAAATATATGTTGTCTATATGTTTTTTCAAATTTGTATTTAGAATTAGTTATAGAGCCTTTATAGTACTTATTGGTGGTTCACCCCAATACAATTTTGGAACAAACATAACCAGACCCAGGCTATTCATCTACTTTATAACTGAATTGATGAAGCTAATAATGAATGCATTATAACTAAAATTGTTAAATAGCTACTATTTCAATCTTTTTAAAGACTTAATTAATGAATACAAATACGAGATTATTAAGTAAACTGGAGATTTGAAATCATAAAATAGTAGATTCGACTCATATTTACTGGAGATAATGTGGCCTTAGATTAGTTTCTGTGAGTAAATGGAATTTGGAATCAGAAACCAATAACCAAAGTAAAAGTAAAACCATTAAATTTGGAACAACCAACATTAATAAGAAAATTATTAAAACGGCTGAGAGAATGTTTGAAAAGCTATTTCCAAATTAATTTTAAAACTATACAAGATGAGGTGTTCTTTTATAAATAAACTAATAGGAGCCTAGTAGATATAGATGACACACAAAGGTATTTATTTTATAACTTATCACTTTTGAAAGAGAAAATGAGAATCCTTGGATTTTATGTTTGCATTTTTAACAATAATTTGTGTATTTTCACTAAACTTTAACTTCATGTCTACAGACACTGGTGCAGGAGAAGCTGCAGGTACTTGATTGCAGCGACCCCAAGTCTAGTGGGTCTCCCTTCATAGCTGTCGTTACTCGCAACAACTACAACACTTTCTGCAACACATTCTGGTGGCTCTCAACGAACGAGATGATCACACCAACACCCCACGGTGAATAACACTGACAAACAATTAAACACGTAGCGATTGTAAGTAAGGGTCAGAAAGCTCAAGTTTTTTAAATTGAGTTTATGTTGGACTGGATTGCTGGTGAGGAGGAGATTGGGCTTTGAATGCCGGTACTGTCCACACCTATGGCAGTTGATAGTGATTAATATAATTATGAATATTGGGACAAACTTTGGACAGAGAGAAAGTAGCTTAGCCGAACAAGGGAAATGCCAAACATTGAACCTCCTTTCAACCCAAACAAGCTTAACATATACATGTTATATACAGAAATGCAGGACAGTACTGTACAAATAATATTGTATTGATTCGAATAACGCGTTACTGAACTGGAAAACTTACAAACACATTACTTGTAAAAACACCACAGCACAACTGATCCACTCGAGCTACACAAACATACTGAGAGGTTATACAGTTGAATGACCTTGGATTGTGATGACTGGCGCTAACAATTGTGTACAACTGCATGTGTCGAGTTTCCGAGAGACTACTATAATATAAAAGTTTTGAGTGTACTTTTTATTGCTTTCCCCCCACCCCCAAGATTACAGAAGATAAATTTATTGTTCATACCAATAATTGCAATTGAATCTGAATTTTTGTCCCTTTTCCTGACTATTAAACATATTTTTGGCATCTACTACTACATTTAACTTAATTCAATTTAAACTATCAAATTACTTAAATTACCTTATTGGAATGAATGGGAAAGCTAAGTTTAGACTAAAATTATAAATCTCTAAAAGATATATAATCCTAAATTGGAAAATTATTATTTCCTACACAAAAATTTCCCCGAGTCAAAAAGGCATTTCTGCACAGGACTTATAGAAAACATGATGAGTTAAGCTTTGAATAATTAATGTGTTTCACTATGCATTCTACATTTCATTTTACTTTCTCATGCAACTGTCGAAAAAATCAAATTTCTCAGCTTTTTTTTGACCTTCTGACCCCAAAAAAGTGTTTTTGGCAATACTGTCTATCTGCTACTGGGACTAGAGATGGTGAAACCAGTTTACAGATCAGGCTAAATCTTGATAGTTAAGGTTTTAATAAGTTTTCTCAGAGGATTTTTTTGGAATTATCTGTCTAACCTTAAAATTAAGGGCAGTTTACTTATGGATGAAACAAAACAAAAAAAATCTCGAAACTGGCTCTAACAATTTTGATTAACATTCGATTCTAGGTACAGTTTAACATTACAAAAAAAAAGGTTGAATTTCATTTTCCCATGAAAATTACGTAGTGGTGCTTTACATAAGCAAAAATTTCAAAGTTGTAGCACTCTTAAAAATAAACAGCTTTTTTTGAGATATAAAACTACTAGTTTCCTAACTACAAACAAATATATATAATTTAAATGAAGGTCTGAGAAATGGGATAGTAGATTGTTATCCTCTTTGGTGAACTGAGATGATCCTCTTTTTCTCAATGTGTTTATCTGGCAACGTATATTATTTAATTCACGCTCTGGTAAAATGTGATGTACGTTTTTCCACTACATTTGTACAACAGTAATTTGTTCTACATTTCTTACGAGCTTTAAGTAAATATCTCACACTTTTAGGTTAAGGAGCGAGAACACCTACGCTGTGCAGTGTACCTTTTTTGTTGTTAACAATTCTGTATTTAATTTGTTGCAGTGAACAAAGAAAACATCTTGCACTGCACTAACACTCAACTGAAACGCCGACCCTACATTGAGGATATGTCGAAGATAACTCAGACCAAGAAGAAAGTTTCCTGTGCTGATGTTATCGAACTTATGAAAAGATTAGAGGACAACCTTAATGAAGTCAAGTGTATGAAAGAGAGACTGGCCAGTCATACCCTGTGAGTAGCATATAATTTGTTCCTTACTCATGTAATGTAAGACACATAGTTGAATCACATAGAATATCTTCCTTACCCACTCCTTGTGAGTCACATGGAATATCTTCCTTCCTTACCCACTCCTTGTGAGTCACATGGAATATCTTCTTTACCCACACCTTGTGAGTCACATGGAATATCTTCCTTCCTTACCCACTCCTTGTGAGTCACGTGGAATATCTTCCCTGCCCACACCTTGTGATTCACATGGAATATCTTCCTTCCTTACCCACTCCTTGTGAGTCACATGGAATATCTTCCTTCCTTACCCACTCCTTGTGAGTCACGTGGAATATCTTCCCTGCCCACACCTTGTGAGTCACATGGAATATCTTCTTTACCCACACCTTGTGAATCACATGAGATATCTTCCTTCCTTACCCATTCCTTGTGAGTCACATGAAATATCTTCCTTACCCACACCTCGAGAGTCAAATGAGATATCTTCCTTCCTTACCCACTCCTTGTGAGTCACATGGAATATCTTCCTTACCCACACCTCGAGAGTCAAATGAGATATCTTCCTTGCCTACACCTTGCGATATATTCCTTAACCACGACATACAGGTCATGTAGAATATGTTCCCTACCCACTCATTTTATTTTGCTTGGATAAGGACACCTACTTTTTGTGGACATTGTTTTCACTAAGCATGGTAAAAAGCCCATTAGAAATCACAAAAACTGATTTCATGTTTAAAGTAATATTCTTATGTATTTTAAGTTCACTAAATAAAACAATAAACTATTTAAATGGGAATATCAAAGTTTTCGAACAAATTCCCACATTTTTAGACAGAATTTGTGTTGTTGGATTTTTTTTTCGTCGCAAATCAAACTCGAGGTTGAAAACAACCTTGTTGAGTACATTTGCCACATGGAATGTGTGGGTGCACATGCAGCAATGTGAACCAAGCACACTACTGAGAAAAATATTCTATATGTAATGTTTAAAAAAAAATACTCTCAAATTTTAATCAACAAAAGAATTACTGTATGAGTCCAAATATTGTAGGTAAGAGTATGCATGGGGCAATTTATAGCTGTGGACCTAAATCTTAAACATGACCATAGAATTTTTATTCACATTTTAGATAGGCCCCAAGTCTATATTTTTCTGCCAAACTAGCAATAAAAGCTTAACTTTGAGTACTGTTCTCAACTTAATTAAGTACAGTGGCTCTAGTGGACAGAAGGCTTTGCTGAGAACAGAGAAAAGGACATAATGTTTTACTAGGACTTTGACCTTCTGAATGTAAACATGTCAATTGGCAGAGGCCTACCTGCTGTAGGGATTTTATTGGACTTAACTCAGGATAAGAAAGGTGTTATATCATACACACTAACCTAGTATTATATGGCTGGACCTGTTGTGTTTCTTACCTTGATAACATGTGGCACTTCGTCAGCGGAATTTTGATAATGTTCAAGTCTTTGACTCTCTGTACCAAAGTACCTATTGCTTGTTTCAAATGTTTATGATTCAAAAACACTGATGTTTTCAGCCTGGGGTCCAAGAGAGTTGCTAAGCCACAAGGTTCATCTTGCTCCACCATTCTGTATCGATGTTTCAAAGATAATAAGATACTGCTACTATTCACAATTGGTATTATTTCTGATGCAGTCACATATCCTATACTAACAGCTAATGTAGGTAGCATCATCATAAACTTTCAACAATTTAACAAGATTTCTCACTAAATCCCACTGAATAGAAGCAACATCTATTGGGATATTTAGGTCAACGGATGCAATCAAAATCGCTCTTTTTTGTGAATTTGTGAATTGGTACTCCCGCAGTAGATTGAGCTGCTTAAAGAATCTTGTATGCCTGTGACAAAAATGTCCCACTCACCTTCGACACAGGGCACTTAAATTTGAGACAGACTTCACGTTAAATACTGAATCTTTAAATACAAGTCTTCCATTGTAGCCACAATATTTCTCGCACTTCTTTCAAAAACACCGCTATTGCTTCAGCCGAGTGACTAACTTCTGGAAAAGGGATTACTTCCAAACACAAACGAACTAGCTCAAAATCTTGATTGATTAAATGAAGTTAAACCCAAAAATCATAATTTTCAGTGGATGCCCACATGTCTGTGGTCACACTTGCATAACTACAATCTTTGAGGATTGAAGTCACAAAAGACTTGGTTTCTTCAGATAGTTGCAGAAGTTCTTTGGTTGCAAAATATTTTCTTGTTGGTATTTCATACCGACTTTCAAGGTAGCAAATTAATCTTTGAAATCCTATACTTTGTACAAAGCTAAATGGAAGGTTATCTAAACTTTAATTTTCTATCCAAAAACCCACTCAAAGTTGGCTGTTTCATGCATGGAAAACTTGGTTTTGAAGTTGAGCTTCTTTTCAATAAATTAGGTCCAACAGTGTTCTGGGAATTCACTTCAAAGGTAGAACTAGGCCCCGGTTCATTATTTCCTAGATTCTCTATTCTGGATGTATACACTTCTTTCTGCTTAATGAATTTTTAAATGTTTAGACATGTTGGAAGTGGTATGCATTTTTCGACCCCGCAAAATTTTGCGTTTACAGAATTTACAAACACCATAGTCCACATCACTTTCACATATATCAAAATACTGCCACACTTCACTTTTTAACAATACATTATGAAAAGCTTATCAGTAAAAAGGAAAACAAGAGAAAATTTTTATCAGTTATTTGCTATGAATTTAATTTTGAAAATGATCTCAAGTACAAAGCAAATAGAATACGGAAACGGAAATAACCTTGAAAGTCATAAATGACATTACTGACGATAATATTTGCAGATGGACTCAAAAAACTTTAACTCAAAGTTTTTTTTTAAACTAAAAAGCTTTTATGTTTTAACTTTTATCAATTTTCTTTTTTTAATCATTTCACAATATCTATTAAATTAATTTAATAATTCTTTTAAGTGAAAATATATTTAGAATGATAGCTATATTGGCGACACTGGTTATGAAGACTATCAATTTGAAGGTGACGATGCTTATAATAGTTAAAGTTGATAAATAAAAAATGAATATTTAATGTGGATTATTTTAAAACCATTCGAATAATTATAGTCTATCGATGAAATACGATGCAGATGTGACCTGGCCAATTCATTTGCTCACCACTCCATTGCCAAAGCGCTGAGAAAAATCGACCTATGAAGTGAATATTTACTCAACTTTCAATACAAAATGAGTGTTCTCCTGAGGTTCATTTTCGAAATACAGTTCCCTTTGATAAATGAAAATCGACCGTGACCGTGTTTATAAGCTGCAAAGATGTGGCTTGTTTATATTGAGTTTAGAGCTGAGTGAACAGAATACTAGGACAAAGCAAAACTACGAATAACTAATGTCTAGCCTCTTGAGGTTCAAAATCAACCGTTTGAGGAGTCAGCCTTGTTGAATAATGAAGAGTGGTATTGGGATTTTTAGTTTATAGTATTGATTATTGCAATACATGGGTATCGAGGGTATCAGCACAGCCCTAAAAAATATATATTTATTTGGAAAATGTATCTATAAGGGGGAAAGACTTTATTTAGTTGTTAAAAAAAATTGCAATTTATTTTCATATGAGAATTTTTAAACCAAAATTCATTGTTTTTAAGATCAAATTTTCTAGATTAATGTATTTATTTTAATCTAGGGTCTTAACTTGTGGAATATGTTACTTATCCACACCACTTTCCCAAGGTAAATTTTTTTTCATTATTACATTACTTAAATTAAATATATATATAAATGTATCCAGTTTTCACCAAACTATTTGTTTTTCTCTTTGCAGGGAAGAAGAATTGATTGAATGTGGCTCCTCTTTATGAGATTTAACTGAATAAACTCATTTTAGCCTCTCTTGACCATAACCTTTGTGTAATTGTGCATTCTTTTATAACTTAATTGGATTTCAAGCCTTGGAAAATGTTACCTTGAAATGTTTTGGTTTTTTTAAATTCAAAGATACATGTTCAAAATAAATCCTATTTATAAATTTTCTTCAACTTTTTTAACAAGTTTATATTAATGTTTTAAATTCATGGTATTGAAATCACCTTAGAATATTGCTTTTTAAAAAAAAAAAAAAAAAAGCTTAGAAATGAGTGGGGGGGAANAAGCTTAGAAATGAGTTGGGGTGAAAAGCCAATAATATTTAAGTTTTAACTTAAAAAAACACATAGTACTCTTTGGTTAAGACAGGACATTATTTTTTTAACCAACAAATATAATTTAATTAATACGGATTTGCGAAGTCCACTTTTTCAATTCAAAGCAAAGTTGAATAGAATATGAAATAAATAATTATATAAAGACAAATCAAAGCTTGAATATAAAAAAAAAGTCAGATACGATATAACTTTGTTATTAAATATCATTTACAAATTGTTGTATTGCAAACATAATTAACATAATTATTTCGTCCTAAGCTAATAAATTACACATGTCATTCAATTATTTCATATTTTTGTTATGTGAGCATTAATATGTGATGTACATAACAACATAAAATGACCAAATTATAGTAATGTATGTATTCACATTGCCAATTTTTAAGAGTGTGAGTAGGCATTTTTCATTCCAAGTTTCAAGAGTTTTGAATGGGTTTTATAGATCGTAAATACAATCTTAAAATTTTCAGGATGAAAATTATTTTTGGAAAAAATGTATAGTCACACAAATTCAAATTTTTAAATGTAGGGGACTACTGAAGCCACAAGACAATTCCGAAGATTAATTTGTATTACCGTTGTGATGGTTGTCCAAAGGATTAGTCCTGATCTAGGTTCAATACCTGTGTCCCCCAGTATTTAGTTTGCTGACTGGCCAACAAGACTAGGGTTCACTTCCCATTTATACAGAATTTTTATTTTTTTCAACATTCAAAAGACTTTTCTTATATAAAATGTTACACACCATAAATGTATTTTTATTAATGAGCTATGAAGGTAAGAAACTTCAATTTTTACTTTTTCCGAAACTAATTTTAGGGCACACTTTTTTAAATAAATATTTGAAAATTGAAATTTAGTATTTTTAATACTATACCTATTTGATAAAGCTAGGATTTTACTGTAGCTAGAAGCATACTCTATATACATATGCTTAAAGTTCCCTTAAAATCAACACAATTCATTAATTGTTTAGTGATAATAATTCATCTATAAACAGTGGCGGCTCGTAGCTAAAATTATTGGGGGTGCGACTCAAGAAAAATTTTAGCCTTTGTTTTAAAATTGTGTAAAAGGAAAAAAACATGTATAAAAAGAAAATTTATTCAGAAACTAAATAAAATCTTAACAAAAAAGCAACAAAGTTGTACTTACTTTAACTTAAATTGTTACAGTTCAAGCTTGATCTATTCATTTATACTTAAGACTACAAAACATATTTAGACTTAAAAATGCAACATTTTACTGAATAACTTTATTTCTGTATGACACAAAAAATATGCACTGAAATTCCAAGTTGGCTCACGAGATCAGAATTTTGAAGGGAAGTGTAGCTTAGTTGATAAGAATGGGTAGCCTGCCTCAACAGTTAGTGCAACACACAGCGGTTACTCCAGATGTATTATCCCAGAAACCCAAGTAATCTGCAGTCCATGCGAGATTTATACTTACAATCATTCATAAGCTGTCTCTTGAAATAGTTAGCCTCATATTATAGTGATATTGATATTTATATCACTGATGGGCCTTTTTTCATTGTTGAAACATGTTGGAGTAATTTTTAAATTTGTGTTTTATTTGTGATCATTGTGAACTGCAAATAAACAATATATCTATATATGTATAGTTATTAAAATAATAAACAATGGTTCCTTCCGCCACAGCCTGGAAAAGTCAAGCTTCGAAACCAAGAATGAGCATAATGCATTATATGGGCAAATAGACTTTATGTTTATTTTATATGTTAAGGGTTTTCCGGGGTGACCTGGTGGTCTAGGTGCAAGGTGTCAGACTTCTGCGTTGAGGGTCTGGGGTTCAATCCTCGTTCTTGGCACAGATTTATCTGATTGTCAAACCCTTCCTTTACCTCTGACAAGACGTGTATTAATTACAACTTGTGAATGTGGGGAATGCCAGGCCTCCACCGTGGTTCGGATTCCACGTTAAACTGTAGGTCCTCCATTTCATCTCACAATCACCCTACCATTACACATTAGTGTAAGTGCGTATAACCCGAACGAATAGTAAGACGCGGTGCTAATAATAATAATAAAAATAATAATAATAATAAGGGTTTTCCGGAATCGGTAACACACCATATACAATATAATATACAATAAATGGTTGAAAGCGATTGCCCAAGCTTTCGAAACATTGCATATTATCAAGAATGATGAACTGAATACTTAAAATTTGAAAGCGCTTTTTACAGCCATTATATTAAGAATCTTTTTCGTGAAAAAAATAATAATTTAGGCAGTTTATAGTGTTTTAATTTCTTAACTATTTGAACTATCTTAGTCTCATTATTAATACAGAAAAGGGCATTATTATAGAAAAACGACATTACTTTATATAACTTAAATTGGCAAAACTTATTACTCTGAATACATTAATGTGCATATGGGAAAAAAAAGTTTCACGATCTTCAATTTAGCGAAAACTGCAATTATTATCTTCAATTAAATTATATATTTTTTATATGTATTTATATTTTAATCAGAGGTAAGAAAATGTATGCTGTTAGTCAGCTTAGATCTTGGTTCATATGGGATTAACATTAAAAGTCAAGTGGTTACAATTAAATTGATTATATTGTTCAAATATTTAATAATTTAGGAATACGGCAAGTTTCCACAGTTAAATAGAATTATTGATTCTAAGACATATACAACATCCAGAAGAAGGCCGAGAATTGATCAACTAATAAATACTACGCCCCTACCAGAAATCGAACCCGAAACCCTTAGCACAGCAGACCATCCCACTAGCGACTGAGCTAACAAGTCACCCTATAGTACTATCATTATATCACATTTATAGCCTGTATTTTCTTACGTTCTCTCCCACAGTTGTAAAACTATTGGGTGGTTCTTGAAAATATGATTGATACGTAATAGATTTTTATCGCCTTAAAAACAGTGTGGATGTAAGAATCCACAGTTAAGCGGCATTTTTACTAGCATTTTATATGGCTTAAATTTTGGAAAGTATTGTTAGAATGTCTCTGTTGATCCCACCTATAAGGGTATCACCAGGTCAAGTTTCAGGTTGTAGTCCCTATAGAAGTAATCTATAATGATGCGCCAATCAGTGAGATATCCTGTTGGGTACCTAAACAATATAGGAAGGTATAGTGTTGATTATTTATTTATTTCAAACTCACTTAGACAGTAATTTTTGGGCCAAGTATGATATTAGAATAGTAATTGATGTTTGCATTTGCAAGTGTATGAGCACTTTGAATTTACCTCAAATGAAAAACCGCTATTTACTATTGTAATGTAAAGTGGTCAGGGTTTTAGGCCCTTAGCTCTCAACCTTTTCATTTATAAAATTATATTAGTTTTTCCTTTAGTCTACATATTAATACACTCAAGATATTGAGAGTAATAAACTGATAACTACATTGTTCTTTTCCATTCATCTAGGTCTAATTTAATTCTCTTTATTACTATCAAATGGTTAATTATAAGAAAGTGTGGGGTTTTATGGTAATTATAAGTTATGTAAATCATAACCAAAGTTGTAAGCAATATATGTTTTAAATTTCAATTCATTAACTTCATTTTCAGGCCTTTAAACTTATAATTTAATAGTTTTTCATTATTTAAAGTCTTTGTTGGAATATTAGAGTCATCCAAATTTATTACTTTTACTTTTCATTTTAAGCATCGTGCAATGTATTAATAGCTGAACCCGGAAGCTGGGAGATGCACCTGTTCTTGCACGTGTGGTCTTTCAGGGGAGGGAGAGGTTTTGGCGCGGACTCCTGGCCAATCAGTGCCTCTAGTGTAGCGTTTGTTTTTGACCTTATCTGGAAGGAAAGCGTCAGACGCGGCACTGGCCGGTCAACACGCAAAGAGTAAAGACCAGTACTCACTGTTAACTTATCGTAACGTGTAGAGACAGTCTCGAGATGGGGGAAAGTAGAGGTAGACCAGGTGGCTAAATAATTATCTTTAGCCATGTCATAAATCGTTCGTGTTTCTAAAGTAAATATCCTTGGTACTAAAATGTAAATGATTGGTTAAAATAAAACTTTAAATTCAAATTCTACGCTAAACAATATCTTTTTTTATCGGCTGTGTCCCTCTACCCCCACCATTATATATATATATATATATATATAACCCCGAGATGCTCTACCGAAACAACTGACTGCCATGGACGACAACGTAAGAAAAAGATGATGAGTTGAGGCTAGTTCTCAACCGCAGATGATGTTGTGGTGACTAGTTATAAAAAAAATGGTGCACAACGCGGGGCTATTAATTAACATCAGCTGATGATGATAGAGCTCCGACTAGTTACAGTAACAAACAGTTTTTCTACCAATTTTTTATTATTATTTTCAAATAAATAATGTAATGAAATAATTATTTCATTCACAAAGGAATGTATTTTATTACATATGACTTTATTAAAACATATCATGTGTGTGAGAGAGAGAGATAGAAAGAAAGAGAGAAAACAATTTTAATTTAAAAAACTTTAATCAAAATAACTGAAGCATTATTATCCAAATAAGATGTAACTTATAAACTTATATATAATCACTATCCAATGGTTTTAGGCACTTTGAATTTAGTGATTATGTTTTGAGATTTGAGTTATACATATGTGCCTGAATATTTTTCGAACCGGCATGGGCTACCATGAAGTTGGCTCTGCTCTCCCCAATGTAAACATACTTTTGTGGGCTTTTCAAAACTGAACAAACGAGTGCGATAAAAATAACATGAATTTTTAAAAATTTGGGGGAGGGTTTTCCATGAAGTTGGCCCCACACTAGTAAACAAAGTGTCAAATTCACAGCCCATTTGTGCAAGAACAAATATGCAACAAACGAAACTTCTTGTGGGACAATCCGGAACATACGAGGAACAAATGATTGCAACAATTTAAATTTTCCAACCTGGGGAGGGGGCTAACGTGAACTTGCACACCCTCCCATGTGAACATACCATTTGTGGGTTTATCATAACAGAACAAACGAAAATTTTTGCAGAACAATCCGGAACAAACTATTGTGATCATAAAAATATGGATATTTAAAAGTGGGGGGGGGCTATCATGAAGTTAGCCCCTCACGAGTAAACAAAGTCACAAGTTCACGTCTCATTTGTACAAGAACAAAGGCAGAACAAACAAAACTTTTGTGGAACAAACGATCGCAACCATAGTAATGTAAATTTTCCAAAGTTGGCAGCTAACCTGAAGTTGCTCCCTTTCCTTCCATGTAAATGTACCTTTGTGGGTTTATCAAAATGGAACAAAAGAAAAATTTTGTTCAACAAACGAAGAACAAACAATTGCAATCATAAAATATTGAATTTTTCACAATGAATGGACCAACCACAGACGTAATTGACAGATATCTAGTCAGAAATGTAATCGAAGAGAGCTCTACTGAAGAATGTATTGCTCTTTCTGCAAGCTAATCAACACATCCCAGCCCTTGCTACTCTGATACTTCAACACTGACCAGCCAACCAAATTATCAAACCCTAAGTCCAAACAGTTGACTCACGGAGTATCAGCTTACGTCTGTGCCTCTGGGCCGACACAACAAGGCTGCTTGACGTACACTACCATAATAAAGCTGAAGTCATGTATTCATGCAAAGCTTGAGAGTTGCCAGTGGTAGCAATGTCCTCAACAACTTAGAATAATCAATATCCAACTTAAAAAAGATCAAAATGATAAAACCTAGATTTCTTCCCATTCCCTCTTCAAAAGCTTTCTTTTTATTTTTTTCTAATTTTATGTTTTGTTAATTTTCCAGTTTTTTTTTCTTCCAAAAATATTTAGCTCTTAATTATATTCAGATGCTCTAAAATTCTCTCCCACAAGGTTAAATTCTTGAAATTTTCTCTTGAAGAGGTGGAGGGGTACCACACCCCTGGCAGATAAGACTCCAATCTGCCCCCATTTGGAAAATTTACATGGGTGCNTTATCTCCCACAAGGTTAAATTCTTGAAATTTTCTCTTGAAGAGGTGGAGGGGTACCACACCCCTGGCAGATAAGACTCCAATCTGCCCCCATTTGGAAAATTTACATGGGTGCGCTTACATATGCATGTATGGTAATTACTCCAATGGGGCAGGGATGAGGAAGGAAGCATTTTAGAGGTAATCTACCCAAATTTGTATGAAAGGAGAATGGGGAATCGTTTAGGAAAAACCACCTTCAGCAGACCCAACTGGGATTTGAACCCCAATAACCCCATCTTCAGCAGGCCAGTCTAACAAGAAAATGACATCTTGTACTATTTGGCCACTGAAGCAGATACTTTCACAACTATACATTATTTTTAAGGGATGGGACCCTAAAATGCTTAAGGGTATTCGAGAATATGTTGGATTCAAGACTCAAGTTCTTAGAAAAAAAAAGTCAAGTGAAATTGGTTTTATAGCGCTATACTACTTATTGGTGGTTCAGAACCAAATATAATTATAGGGTGAACATAAGAGCCAGGCCCCATACCAGTAATTTAACACTTAACAGAATGTATGAATGTTTTAATGAATGGATTACAGAAAGAATGTTAACATTTAGTTGCTATTTATATTTTTTATTATTATATAATATCTATATTTCCTCGTATTCATAATATTTTCAAGACTCAATTTTGGGATTTAAAGTTAAATTGGAGATTTGAATTCGTAAAATAGTGGATCTGACCCTTCTATAAAAAAATATTTTTTGTTTTCACATTTAGGTCGGGGAAATGTTAAATTTAAAGTAATATAAATTCACACACTAATGTATGCTTTACAACTTTTTAGGTTAAAATTAATTTATTGTATATTTGCAATTTACATGTTTTTTTAAAATACTTTGATGAATTGTTTGTTTTTACGTCATGTTTGCAGGTCCTTATCAGAGCCATCATTGGTCAAGGTGTGGAAGAAGAGGACCGCAAGCACACTTGGATGGAGGATGCAGAAGCGTGTGCATCTCAAGGGGCTCACGAGTGTGCAAGGGCAATCTATGCACACGCTTTGGCCACATTCCCAAGCAAGAAGTCAATCTGGCTGCGTGCAGCATACTTTGAGAAGACTCATGGGACCCGTGAGAGTCTGGAAACATTGCTCCAGAGAGCTGTGGCACATTGTCCCAAGTCCGAGGTGCTTTGGCTCATGGGCGCTAAGTCCAAGTGGATGGCTGGGGATGTACCTGCTGCTAGAGGCATCCTCTCGTTAGCTTTTCAGGTAATACCCGAATCATCTTCAACCCTACCGCTGAGCCATCATTAAACAGACTTGCTTTTAATTTAGACAGTAAATATTTCAAAGATTGAATACAATTTGAGAGTAAAATATTTTTTAAAAGGACAATCTGCCTTCTACTTGACACTCCATGACTGGGGGAGGGTGAAGTAGTAAAATAACCCGCAAGTGTGATAAATAGTAAGAGAAAGCGATGGAAGTAAGAATTCAAGGTTAATAATTTGTGAGCAACAAGCTTTGAAAGAGCAAGTGTAACAGAATAAAGGAGAGTAAATGTTACAGATAATTGAAGTGTGTCCAACCAAGATAGTGAATACTTAGTTTTTAGATATTATGTATGAAATAAAGTGCATTGAGCAAAAATAATATCTAATAAATAAAATGATAGAATCGTAGGAAAATAATAAAGCACAAATAAAGTTAAAAACACTAACACATATTTATACATACCTCAAGGCACTCAAGAAAATAATACTATCAGAGTAAAAAATTAAAACAGTAATTTTTGAAAATATGTTAATAGTACACATTTGCAAAGAGGTGTACTTGATACAGTCTTATTTTAAGGTATTTGTTTATTAAATATCACCACTTCGTAGTTATATCTTCGTTATCTTTGTCTTATAACCTTCCCCTATTCAACTACAAGTTTGCTCAGTTGCTGACCTTAATGACATTCCAATAGTCTGATGTCTGTCCACAATCCTCTTTCCCAGATTTTTCCTCGCTCCCTACTCCATATTTCACAAACAACGTCCAGACAAGGAGAGAGAAGAGTAAACAATTCTCCAGCCAAAGATCTCGAATACTTTCCCAACCTTTTAGTAATTATTTAGCCAAAATATATTTTTGAAATTACCTTTTTATCTGAATGAATTCGTTATTATTGTTTATTAAGAGAACTTTTTGATTAAGAACATGTTATAGTTAAATTAAATTGAATTTACACAAATGTTTTCAGGCTAATCCTAACTCTGAGGAGATCTGGCTGGCTGCCGTGAAGCTGGAATCGGAGAATTCTGAGTATGAACGTGCTCGAAGGCTGCTTGCCAAGGCTCGTGCATCAGCCCCCACGCCACGTGTCATGATGAAGTCCTCTAAGCTGGAGTGGGCGCTCAATAACCTCGACCAGTCGCTCAAGCTGCTCGATGAGGCCATAAAGGTAGTCTTCACACAACCTGCAATTTGCTGCCATAGGTTTTTAAAAAACTTTATTTTTGTGGTTGTGGATTTAATTAAACCCTCTGACCTATATCCTTAAAATAACACATCATTAAACAGTTTCAACAACATTTGCCCATATTTTAGTTCAAATGAATAAAAAGTAGACACTAATTTATCCTGAACACTCAGGAAAATGTCTGGGAATCCATCCATTCCAGACAGACGGGAGAATTGAAGCTTAGTAAGAGCATTTAAAAAAAAAATCTAACCCAAGTGTCTTGTGTTCAATTTATGACACAATACTAAACACAAAAATGCAGTACAAGCCCATTCCTTTTTTACAAAAATGATATTGATTATGATGGCATTGATTTGATTCACAAAATAAACATAAATCATCACTGATCAATAGGGTGAAACACCATTTTGGAATTTAATTTTAGTAGAATGGTAATTTCTTATACTTTTCTCAGAAATAATGTTTCCCTACAAAGTTCATCATTCATGCACATGTCATTATTTTAAGTACATTTTCAATTGTTAACAGAATCAAATAAATAATAAGTTTTGAGCAATTTAAGAAAATATTTGGTTTCAATAATATCTTCTTACTTTAAAGACTTGGATGATGTATTTCAACATAATTTTGGTTAACAGGAAGTTATAATACAGTACGATATTGGCTTTTAACTCATTATATATTATTATTATTATTACTATTATTAGCACCTCTTACTACCCGTTCGGGTTATACGCACTTACGCCAATGTGCAATGGTAGGGTGAATGTGAGATGAAATGAAGGACCTACAGTTTAACGTGGAATCCGAACCACGATGGAGACCTGGCATTCCTCACATTCACAAGAT
>CABFOV010008248.1:0-24401 GCA_902141375.1 Timema poppense
TATCTACAAGGTATTACCCCCCACCACCAGCCACCACCGATTACCCCTTTGCGCCCTGAAACTCCCGGTTCTTCTCTACTTTCGTCTCTGAATTTTTCAAATAATCTATTGTAGAATTTACATATTTTTATATGATATGTATTTATCATCTTAGTGAAAATGTTGAATTTATTTATTTTGATAAAAAAAATATCTATTTTATTTTAAAACAATTTGCTCTCATTAAAATAACATAAAATGTGAAAATAAAAATTCAATTAACGCTGGCCTAAAACATATTTCGTGCTAAAAAAAAGTCTAACTTTTCTTTTTAAAACAATGTAGTTGAAACCCTGTTACTATTAGCAACTCAATATTTCGGACGAGGCTGAACCGGCTGATGGGTTGTAATGGAGCCAGTGAGTGGTTGCATATCGTCACGTCTGCACAGTAATAATAATTGTGGGATCTGGGACCTACACGACCCGGTGATTGCACTAGTATAACGAGCTCTAAATGGTAACAGAGTTCCGACCCCTTTCTCTCAATGGCCGCTCGCCAGCTACACACACTATTCACATGTGGTCGATAGATTGACGATTGCGGCTTCCACTCGGTAATAACATCATATGAGTACAGTATATATAATTGGTACAATCCGTAACAAGACAAATAAGTTCGTTCTTAGAAGCAGTCTACATAGTATCACTAAACACTAATCTCTATTATACTCCTGTTTGTATTGTGGAAAGTTTATTCTTACATATTTTTAGCAACGGGTTTTATTACCCGTTTGCACATATTAATTATGCTAATGTGTTAAAAATGAGTAAGACGGAATTTAAAGAAATTGTACCCGCACTAGATTGAAGGGAAAGGGGAAAACCAATTTGAGAAAAAACTGCCCCAGTACGTACGACCGGGATTTGAACCCCGATCTCCCCGTCATAAGCTGTCCAGTAATCTGCGAGAGTGACACCTTAGACCATTTGACCACTGAGGTGGGTCAATCTTAGCTATTCTTCTCTTATAAGCTTAGTAATTATTTAGGCATACCTCAAAACCAATTTCATTTTTTGTAGAATTTTTTTTTTGTAACTCATCTTACTACTCGTCTGGAGTATCCATGTTTAATTCCACTAATAGGGCAGATAAGATAGAGGTAGCATTTATAGGAAATATGCCTGCATTTGAGTGGGAAACCATTTAGAAAAAAAACTCATGGTGCTACATGTTAAACACGGGAGGTTTTCAATATAATAAGATTATTATTAGCACCGCGTCTTACTACCCGTTCGGGTTATACGCACTTACGCTAATGTGTAATGGTAGGGTGATTGATGAGATGAAATGAAGGACCTACAGTTTAACGTGGAATCCAAACCACGGCGGAGGCCTGGAATATAATAAGAGTTTACCCTGAAAGGTTGTAAGCTTATCTTTATTGTTTCCACTATGGCATAGCTTATAAGATAAGTCATAGTGTAATCAATCAAAGTAATACTGTTATTTTTCAGCGCAAACAAAGTGTACGTATCGTTGCGTCGAACCAAGGTAAATACCTCATTATATACACCTCTATGCAGGAGGGTAATATTGGTCTGTGATGAAATTGCCTCACTATTACTCGAAGCACTAATATTTCTTCGTCTGTATTAGAATGGCTGTGTTGCATGTGTACCATCGGCTGGTCTGGAGCTATAGAGCACAGGATTAATGGTAGTAATTACAGCACACAACACGCGATGTAGCATTCGGCCACGATCAGCTGGTAGGTTATTCATATTGAATGGCGTGGGCTTTTATTAGTAAAAACTCTCATGAACCCTTATATTTTTTATCACTGTTTTCGTCCGACACCTTAACTCATTGGTAGCGTATTTTCTCCTGAGCTAAAGATCGTGGGTTCCATTCCTGGGTTGGCCAAATTTTTTTATCATTGGTGAAATGTCGGTTTCACTTTTCACAGTGATTAACTAACCGACGGAAGTTGGATGTTGTGTCTGTTATAAATTTAAGTTAACTTGTTAGTCGTGTGCCAATATAATCAGTCGTTTCAGAAAGTACACGATAAATACCTCAAATAAATGTAAAAACTAAATAAAAATATATGTTCTTATTAAGAATAACGAAAATATAATATAAATATACGTCTGATAAAAAATATATAAAAACTTTTAAATTAGAATATTTGTTTTGAATGTAATCTACTAGCTACTATTCTAAGTGTCTGAATTTATTAAAAACTAAATTTCTTTTCAAATTTAATAATGACTTAGTTGAGAAGTAAGGTGTAGATAAACTCTTTTTTATTCGTTTAATATTAGCCTATCCAATTATTGGTTGTCACGAGGCAAAAAATAATTAGAGGTAGGTCACGATACGTTTTCTCAAATTAGAATTTTCATTTTACTTATGATAAACCCGAATACGAGTTTTAGAATAATTAAGTATAAAAAATTCTTTAATCCCAAGGTTTTTTAAAATTAGCTGTCAAATTAATGGTTGGGTCTCTATTTATTATATTTATCCTATACGAATCTTGGGCTATACTACTAATAAGCACTATAATAATTTAAAAAAGTTTATATTCAAATTTTTTTAAATAAAGTTTTTTAATCAACTTATAATTAGTAATGATGAATCAACTCTACCGGCAATGAGAGGTTTATTCTCGATGTTGTGATGCATTATTTCTAGAATCATTATGTAGTTAACTAGTTAGACGAATTCAATTTGTTTTTTTTATGGGGTATTAAGTACATTTTGGGTAACCGAAATCCCCTTGGAACCTGAAATGAGCTAGCTCTTTGTGGCCTGATTTATTCTCCTAATATCCTGGAGAATTCTCTCCGGCATTCTTTGCTAGTTCAACACAACGATATTGAAGTAGCGTGTCAGAATCCCATTCAATGCACCTCTTGTTTCGTATCGAAAGGAGGACTTATAAATAGTGGGAGCTAAGTCAATGAAAGGGCACGAACAAAAAATCACTGATAAGAGAAGCTAGTCTTAGTCGTTTATAAGTCAGTGAATCAAATGATTTACTTACAATAGTGTCGTCAAAATTTATATGTCCCGGATGGTTGTATTTATTGATAATTATACAAAGTTACTTTTACATATGGACAATCTTATGATACAAAAGAGCTGTCTATATTCAAATTTTTAACAATGCCAATTTTTAAATTACTTTTGATATTCTACAGAAAAAACAGTTTTGTACGGGTTACCACAAATTTAATGTTGATTACAAAATTAATGTGAATATAACAACAAAATTTTTTAGTCACCATTATTTTTGGGCAACCTGTACAAAACGGTTTTTTTCTGTATCTCTTTTAGTTAAATTTATCATATTATACTTCTAGGTTTGTCACCATACTCTTTGAGGTTGATCACCACTAATTTTTGGTCTACCACCATATATTTTTTGTCACCATACACTTTTAGATTCGTCACCACTTTTAGGCTTGGCCTATCACTACGCACGCTTAGGCTTGTCCCCGTGACCTTTTAGGTCTGTCACTTTATACTTTTTGCTTTGTTGCCATACACGTTGTAGCTCAACTCTCTTATGTATGTCACGATACACTTTTAGGTATGTCAGCATAGACTTTTGAGACTGTATTTCAGAGTGTTTTTTACTTCTGTTTTTATCTCTTTTATAAAACAATGTAGTGTTTATCAGTGCCATCATTTGAACAACCCTGTTTTTTTTAAACCTATCTTAATGTTAGTCTCTTTTACGAACTAACACTTGTGATTTATTTTTATTTTTCAGGTAGGCTCATATTTAGTTTCATACTTCATGCTGTATGCTTCATCACCAATTAGCAGTGGCATTTCCTTTGCAACCGACCAAAAATCGTGAAAGAGTAAGTATATTTTAATAATTCCATAGTGAATTTGATTGAATGCATTAAAGTTTCACCAACGTGGCCTTAATCCATTATAATCAAAAAAGACGTCGTTCAAAATTAACACTTACCTTTACGTTTAAGTTGTTTAAGATAACTTAACGCGTCTTCTATTTACTACAGAGTAAAACATTAATAAACATACAATTATTATGGTTGAGTATATGCAATAAATGTTATTCTCTACAATTCAACCAACTTTAAAAACAAAAGTTTCCTCCGTTCTACTTCATATCTTACTAGCTTGATACTAACCGTTTTCTCGCAGTTAAAGGTACACGACGGTTTATATTATGTTCCTTTGAACTTGTCTCGAACCACAACATCCGATTATGCATAGTTATTAGCTTATAATAAAGGGCAGCACTTTTAGTTATAAGATCAAGTGGTCACGTTCATTCCAACCGTTTTGATTGTCCAAAACCAATCAAGTTATGTCGATGATACATAGCTCTGCTGGGGAGGTAAGCTATTACACTATTAATGACGTTGCTTAATCGGTGAATTTAAAGCTATTTGCGAAGCGTGTTGCATCTTTGCTTGACGCACCTAAGCATTCTAAGAACAACAAAATACAAAGGAAGGGAAGACAATGAGCAATTCATCCTATGAAGCCTCTGGTTTATCTGAGTATAAGCCTTTCCCTCTTACGCTGACGAATATAAACTCACTCACTCTATTATTTGCGCCTGAACAGCATCAACTTGCATTTCGAAATTACAATTTTCTTGTTTACTATAGATATATATATGATCCCATAAACTTTTTTAATCCACATCTTGACCGGAAGACCCCTACATTTCATGTTCGGGAACAAGCCAAATAGGCCAAGTTGTAGACGTTTAAAAAATGCATTTTCAAAAAAACTACTTCAAGATCAAAAAATATGGTTGTGCCAATGGAGAATATTTTTAGAAACATTTAATGATTTATGCTTTTTGTTTCAATGTTTTAAATTTAAAACTCGCCGAATAAAACGTAAATTCCCGCTTCGGTGGTCGCAAGGTCTAACACGCTACTCTCGCAGTAGACTAAACTGCCGATTACGGGGAGATCTAGGTTCAAATCTTGGTCGGGTGTACTGAGGATGGTTTTCACAAAATGGTTTTTCATCCTTCCTACATGCAAATGTGGGTACACGTACTATAAATATAACCTTCCTAATCCCTAAAACCATTGGCTTGATTAGTACATTAGCCCGAAAGGGTGGTAAAAAATAAACTTCAATACATTAACATGGGAACTCCTGTCTCGACTGAGAGATACGTCATAGATAGGCAATGTCCGTCCTTAACTATGTGCAGCATAGGCGTGCGCAGACATAATCTTTAGAGGGAAGCAAATGAGCAGACATAATATTTTATCATATTTTACCATCAATGAGCTTGATGCACTACTTAGGCACAAATGATGCCAATTTCAGCTGAATTAGGTCAGATTAAACTCTCTGCTCATATTGTGTATAACATTTTTACTTAGACATAACATCACACAAGTTTTTGTTTGAAATTACTTGTTTTATTTTTTGCTACTACAGATGTGTAAATTTATATCGTATTTATAGGAAATTTCATACCAACAATTTAGGGGCCCATAGGATCTACTATACGTTTAAGGGAGAGTGGGGGCCTGGGCCCACCCATACCCTTTTGTGTGCTAGCCTAGATAATTCATAGGTGCAAAACAACATGGGAGCATGTGCAGTGAAATTATAGGAGAATATTATTTTTGTTGCAGTAAAGTTATAGGCGTGGCATACGAAGTTTCTCTCCGCGTATATTAGGCTAGTTTTAAAAGGAGAATCCATATATTTATAGCTGAAATATGATAAGTTCAGTAATAAATAATCTTTTAGAGGTTTGAGCAAATATATCCAAAAAGGTAGCGAACACTTTGTTGGATCGGCTCGCTTAGGTCATATCTACTTTTTGAAACCTCCAAAATGTCATTTAAGTTTAACTAATCCCTTTTATTTAAACTTTAATGTATTCTCCTTTCAAAATAATCAAATCCTTTGCGATTCTCTTAAATTATTTTGTAAGAAAATGAGGTAAAATTAGAAAAATACCAACTCGAGAATATTTTATAGTCTAAAATAAAATCACTTTTTTATTTGTGATCAGCATTGATAACATTTAACTAGTATAATTTAATATGTTTGTATATTATGAGTTAAAATTAATAACTGAAGATTATATGACTTGACGTATACATGATTTAAAATAGTTTTAGTAATATTTATAAATGAAAAAATGTTCCTATTTAAATGGGACTGTACATATAGTTTGTTTTGGGAAAGATCACGGAAGAAATATCTAGTGTGTGGTAAATATTGGTGTCTAGAATATTAGGGAAGAGCGCATCTTAATAATAAAGAGGTTTAAACAAATACATTACTACGTTTAGTGCCGTGGTTAGAATTAGTTTTACATAAGGAGTTGAGATAAGAACGATGGTTTATATTAGTGCACCCGCATTATAGTGGAGATGTGATGGGAAAACCACAGTGATACATCATATTGAAAAATATCCTCAGTGCACCCAGCTTAGATTTGAACCTCGTCTTCTCACTCACAGGTAATCCAGTCTATTGCCAGGTTGATACCTTAGACCGTGTGATCACAAATACGGGTCAGAAAGAAATACAAATAAAACACTTATTTCTATTCCCTACTCCCCCACTACAATACCACACCTTGAGTCTCCTTGTCTTTCCACCAAGGAGAGTTTCATGTCTAACCTTGCCAGCAGTAAATATTTCCCTTTAAAGCAGTTCCATACTACCCCTTCCCCCCACCCCCTTACCTCAGCAAACTCTTACAAATCCTCGGGGGCTTCTTTTCATTCTGATATACAAACATAGCTTTGCATAGAAGCCTGTCTTGGCTTTTGACACATAATTGACTTCAGAGTGACTTTTGTGTGTTTTGGTTTCAGATCTTGAGAGAGATGCAGGGAATACTTTCCATACAAGTCACATATCGTAAAATGTATCAATTCTTTAGATGTTTGCTACTGTTTCACTGCTGTGCAGTAGCATATTTTTCTACTCTTGACAAAATAAACCTTTTTGTAGTTCGAACCATGAACTCCCGTCCCCGGCAAACTAGATTAGATGGGCTTGAAGTTTAGTACGCTTGGCCACCGATGCGGGTTGTATATAAACGTATGAATATATATATATATATATACATATATAGTAACTATTCGTCAAATTTTATAAATGATTTTATCATTCAAATAACTAACTCCAATGAATTTGAGAAAAACTTAATGTTGATGATATACCTTGATTTGTTTACGAATGGACAATTGAAACCCCTTTTAAAAAACACAAATATCTAGCACCACGTCTTACTACCCGTTTGGGTTACACGCTACACAATTAACGGTGAAGGGTGAATATAGATTAAGTAAACCCGCATTGGCGTGGAGGTATAGTGGAAAACTATTTAAGAAAACTACCCCTAGTTCACCCAAGTGAGATTTGAACCTTGATCTCCCAGTCCTCGGTATTCTAGCTCAACACGAAACTAGCGCGTTAGCTACCTAGGTGGGTTAGAAAACACATATATTCATTAACTTCAAAAATGACACGTGGGCACGAGAATTGAACTCGTGTCCATGTGTATTTTTCAATTGAATGAATATGATTTTATATGTATCTATAGTCGTAACTAACTAATACAATACCTTAGCCAATTAATCAAGCAAACACAAACATGTTTATGTGCTCAACATTTATAATATTCTACTATATTATTATAATTATTGTTATTTTATAGATATTGATTTTATATATATATATATATATGTGTATGTATGTATATATATAAAAACAACCGCAGATCCCATGACTTGATAAATGAATACGTTGGAGTGAATATAGTACCTTTTTCTAGATGACAGATATATCCATTGGTAAAGAAATTGGGCTATATAATTATATTATATTCATATGCCCACACTTAAAACTAATCTGATAGCTCAAACAGGTAACTAAATTGACTTTTAATATAATCATATGTAAAGCTATGTGTTCTGCCGCCATGCCCGGCATATTTTCTCAATTTAGGCATATGTCGTGAATATTTTTAGCACTGCGTCTTACTACTCTTTCAGGTTGTAGGCAGATATTTTATTAATGTTGGCTGTTTTAAATTAAGATTGTATGGTTTCTAAAAGGCCCCTCCTATATTGATACTTTTAAAATTCTCCTAAATTTAAATTTTCCATGACCACTAACGATTCTAAATTATAAATAGCACAATAGTGTTTTTTATTTATTTTTATTTGGGCTATTTAACGGGCACTTTCTGAACCGACTGGTTATATCACCACACGAGAATTTCTATTAGCGAGATTGAAAGGGCCTATTAATTTCTCTCCAGAGGAAGTTAAGCTGCGGATTTTTATCGATCAAGAATAATCAGTTGACCCCTACGGGGTTTGAACCCACGAATATCGGGTCTTGAGGTGAGCACTTTACCTCAAGAGCACTGAGGTCGACAATAATATGTTGCATCTCATTTGATACTCGAAATATTTGAGGACCTATATATTATTTTTTCGACGCGTCTCACTACCTACTCAGGTTAAAGGAAGTATACCATAATTTGCGTGGTGGGAAAGGGAAAACCACTTAGGAAAAAATCCCCGGCCTCAATTTTAACCCCGACCTTACCGTCACAGGAAAACCAAATTAAATAAACTTTACATTTATACCGCATGCCCAACTGCATGGTTTTAAGATCTTACATTTGTAAACATGTATGTGTGATTTGAAACAAATATTTTGGCTGAATTTTAGAGGTAAGTAAATATACTTTATAAGGCTTTAATTTTTGGAGTGTATATTTTTGTATTACAAAATAAATGGTATAACATTTTGAGTAAAGGTATTCCACTAAAATAAGCAATGTGACAAAATGTGGGAGAGCAGATTAATTGAAAGTATGAAGGGAGTCGACGAGACAGTTAATCAGGGGGTTGAGAAGTTAAGGGAGTGTTTTACAGCGTAGTTCATCCCTCCCTATCACCCCGTCATTTCTTCACCCTCGCACCGCATTCTTGCCGTGAGTCAGCTTGGCGCGTGAAGCAGGGTGGTGGGCTATTATCAGGATTGGGCGATGATCGCCAATACAAACCTGTTACACGATGCTAACTTATCCTATCATAGCATTTGTTATCATCCTTTTATAGTTAAGTTCGCTTACATAAATATATTCTTGCTAGTATAACGCATTAGTGTAAATGTAAAACATTGGTCTGACTTATTTTTTAATGCCTAAATTTTAAGGTAAGGTAGAAGGTAGCGCGAGTTAAAGTCCTGTTTTTACAGTTTTTATAGAAAACACTTTTTTGGCTATAATAAATGAATGCTTCAATGGAGACGATTAATTTAGTTTTTTACGTTGTAAATTCAACAGTTCCTAAATCTTTATCGTAGGCATCGCGGAATTTGACAAGGACTTTCTCTTAATTTAAAAAAGTTTTTCTTCATTTTTCAACATCCATGACAAATATTCAAGAACTGTTTGTATGTAAAAAATTCAATTAAACGTATGATTATGAAATAGTGTATTGGATTTGTCAAAACTAAAAATGTTGCTATAAAAAGTGCAAAAGTATTGAGATTAATTTCGTACAACTGAACACCAAATTTAATAAGGATTTATTTTAAGGGATAAGGATGAGAATGGTTTACTTAAGAGTAAATATATTCATAATAATGTATTAGTGTATACAGAGGGTAGAAAATCCCAAATAATAAATCACGTGTGAAATGTTAGCCTCAGTACAATACCCTTGGATTCAAACCTTGACCTACTCCGTTAGCAGAAATTCCAACTTTTGTCTAGAGTCACACCTTAGACCGTGAGACCATTGGTGCGAGTGTCTTCCTTGAAAAATCAATCTCAAAATTCTTATTTTAAAATTAGTAGGCCACTTACAGTACTTTATGACTTCATATTTTGTATTTATAACATGTAAGCGTATGGATACGACATTTTACCATAACTTTTTCCGTTGTTTTTGTGGTCAAATGGAATCCTGACTGTTAATAATCATTAACAATATTGATCATATATCAATCAATAATTATGAACTTTCCAATATTAGTTCCAAATGCGGTATTTGAACTAAGATATTTTTAATATTCAATTATCTAATTATAATGTGATGGAAAACAAAATCTCAACATCCCTTTCTTTTAACCATATAACAAAATTAATCTCCTAACAGACCTATGGATTTTAATTTGCAATACAACATGATAAGTTTCATTATTTGAAAGTAGTTCAAAATACCTGTCAGCCAGAGTTATAGCATAGTATCCTAGACAAATGTACTTTATAGCTTGTATCACTAGTCCCTTTATTTGTAGACACATGTATAAGATTATGCAATCTCTCTTCACCCTCAAGTAATGCATTATGGCACAACAGACGACTCTTTTTGAAACAACTAGCTCCATGTTAGCTAAACCGCAATCCACCATCCTGATTTAAGCTGTAAATGAATATCTTAATGTGGCGTCTTTTACATCCTGTAACATCGTCTTTCTGGGACGTATTACCCTGTTAGGGCTACATGCGAAATAATAATACTCTTAGTCATAGACTGGCGGCCATTTCCCGACTAACATTCTTCATTCCCTGATAGAATATTCATGGCCCCATCGATTACTAGCCCTCTCGCACGCCTCCTCCCCAAGATGCACTTGGTCAAAGTCGTGTGTTGAGGATAGGAGCAGGATACACGAAGGGAAATAGAAGTCGCACATAACCCCAATCTGATTTGATCAGTTTACTCCCAGATTAGGACTAGTGCGGACGTCTCTTGGGCAGGAATACAAGTGTTTGAGTGTGTGTATTTGTGCGCGAGTGTTTCGAGTTGTTGATTCGAATTATTTACATATTAGGTATCCCCGACTTCTGTATAAAGGAACATAACAAGGATAGGTGTTTTTTTAAACTCACTACTAATCACGAAGAGAGTAAATGAAAAGCTTGATTGCGGGGTAGAAAACATACTCGGTGCAATTGGTTTTAATCAATTAAAAGTATCATGTCTAGCCAGAGTCAAGCGTGCTATTCACTCACACACACTAGCCAGTATTGGAATTATTGACGTAATAGTCGATTACAGGAGTTCAAGAGTATCTATACAATGCAGGCAGTATCTTATAGACTAAATGAGTACTTTTCTAGACGATTTTAAATTCCTAGTTTGATAAAAAAAATATTAATCAGATTTATTTTAGACCAGTTTGATAAAAAAAATATCAATCAGATTTATTTTAGACCTGTTCGTTAAACAATACTCTCGCTACAAACGGTTTTCATCACATTGCTTATCGTGGCTGAGAGCGCTAATATGGCGGTTCCTTAACTCTGCCTTATCTTATTCAAATATAAAATTTTATTTTAAACTGCAGGCAAAAGTGTTTCAGAGCTCACTATAAGGATGAGCTGCAAAATGGTGATAAACTGAACGTGTAAACTAGAAATAAAAGGGGCGGGGGAAGCAAACGTAACCTACTTTTTTTCAAACGATAGTAGAACAATATTAAACTAAAGAACAACACAGTGAATACATTTTCAAATCCACCATGGCAATCAATATACTATAGGTGACCTTGCGCTCCAGGGGTAAGGTGTCGGACTTCCGTGCTTGGGGTTCAGGGCTCAATCCTCGGTCCTGCACAGATTTATCTGATTGCCAAACCCTTCCTTCATCTCTGACAATACGTGTATTAATTAAAGCTTATGAATGTGAGGAATGCCAGGCCTCCACCGTGGTTCGGATTCCACGTTAAACTGTAGGTCCTCCATTTCATCCCACAATACACCCTACCATTACATATTAGCTTACGTGCGTATAACCCGAACGGGTAGTAATACGTGGTGCTAATAATAATAATAATAATAATAATATACTATACCCAAACATAAGTAATACTCATAAATCGTATATATGTCTGTCACTTGGGATTGAACCCAGTCCATTTTATATTATGTTGGACTTCAACATCTCTGGGGACCAGATTGATCCTTTTAAATTAGATAGAAGCTATGTCGATTACCTAAACACCCTGGATCTTACTTTTCTATTCAGCTATATATATGCTAATAGTTACATTTATTTTAAATATAGTAATATATGAATAAATTAAATTTTGTTATTTTTAATTAGTGGGAATAATTTGTACTTTAGAAAATATATATAGGTATGTGCTTAGAGCCAGGTTTCATTCTTGTTAGCTTAAATTAAATATCCCTTTCCCCCTAAAATTAATATACATTAAATTTTGGAGTAATTATTCTGATTAACTTGCTAACGACATTTAAAACTCCTCAAAAATACATTACATTTAACTTAGTTTCAATTATGTCGTAACATTAAAACATCCGTAATTCCCATCGCTCAACAGGTTTAAAACTAAACCTTTAGCGTGCGTATATTTCGCCGGAAGTGTTTCCCAATGGCGCATAATTGGTCTTTCATCGTGAAGCCTAGGGTTTACAAAATATTTTATGCATTATTTCCCCTAGCGATTATTGAAAGCTTTACCCCCCTGCAAGTGCAATACACACACAGAATGGGCGTGTGTAGCCTATATTTTATTTATCTTCCATAAACTAACCTACCAGGGTTCAATGTTTCCCAGGCCGATACTGCCAGGGCCACCTGTAATCCCAGACTATTTATAGGAAGAGGCGAATAGTCATTGCGGTCCGCTGGTCCACGCCGCTTGTTTGTTTTAATAATTCATGGGCTTGTGATTGGAAAGGGAGGAGGGGGAGGGGCGAAAGTACTCCTAGTATTACGTGTTTGTTCACCTGCTTTAGGATTCCGCCCTGTGATTATTGGTGAAATACACACGCAGGAGTTATTGAAACATGAGTCTCTGTTATTATAACATCCACATACCATTCCATTCAGGCGAGGCAGAACATCTAACGATTACTCTCGAATTTATAAACAATTTTTCAGTTATATTTTATAAGATTGAGATGTGGTCAAAATATAGCATCCCCTACTATATGATACCGGTTACTTACATTCCTTGCAAAGATTAAACATAGCACAAACACATAAATACTGTATAAAACTTTTTTTTTTTTTAGTACAATGTAGGTGACCTGGTGGTCTAGGGGTAAGGTGTCGGAATTCTGCGCTGGGGCTCCGAGGTTCAAACCTTGGTCCCGGCACAGATTTATCTGATTTCCAAAGCCTTCCTTCACCTCTGACAAGACGTGTATTAATCACAACTTGTGAATGTGGGGAATGCCAGGCCTCCCGTGGTTCGGATTCCACGTTAAACTGTAGGTCCTCCATTTGATCTCACAATTACCCTACCATTACACATTAGCCTAAGTGCGCATAATCCGAACGGGTAGTAAGACGCGGTGCTAATAATAATAATAATAATAATAATTATTTAGCACCATGTCTTACCGCCCGTTTGGGCTATACGCATATGTACTAATTACGCTAATGAATGGGGGTTAATAAGGTTGAATTTATATGAAGTGAACCATATTTGCTTTGAGCGAGAGTGGATAACCATTTTTGAAAACCGCCCTTAGTGCACCCGAGTGGAATTCGAACCTCGGTCCCGCTATCACCAGCAGTTTATAGGAGTGTGTGAGTCACGCTCTAGACCACTCAGCCGCCGAAGCAGGTAGATACAGTTTCAAAAGGGATTCCTACTTCCATTACATTCAATTGGAATGAATTTCAATTGGGTTTTATTCTGTTAATAGACGGAGCTAGTCCAAAATGATTGGGCTCGATTTATTGCTATTGGCGATCTTAATAGTATTTACCTACATAAACCCTGATGTTTAAAGGATTACCAACATCGAGGGAATGTCACTAATATTTGTCATTCTAAAAATAGGTATTATTTGATTTGTTAACTATAAAGTGTATATAAAAAGATGTAAGTTTCTAATAATACTTCCTTAAATATTATTTCTCCCGCCATTTTGGCAACATGATCTTCCACTTTTCAAATTAAAATCAGACTGTACATACACAGTACAGACCAATGGACAATTGCATAGGATAAAATTCAATAACTTTTTTGACTGCAAGATGAATTTCAATCAATGCCAAATTTGGTATACATGTAGATGTCATTCTTCTTTTTAAGAAAATATAAACTTTTATATGGCTTGCAACAGGAATATTAGTACTTAAACTCATTTTATTTATGAACATCGGTGAAGTGGACTTGGTGAGAAAAGCGCAGACTCCTCTTGAACTACACCGAAGCGAGGTCTTAGGGGAATGTATACTAGGCGCTTGAAAATTAAAAGCCGCCAAACCTTTTCATGACTTTGCCACACGTTATTTCAAGGGCGAGGGTAAATGGTATAGATGATGGTTGTTGGCAAGATTGGTTCATGCTAGCTTCAGACAGTTTAAAGACAACCAAAAGATCCTTCAGTTTGCTTCCACCATCTCGCAAATATTGTTTGTCGTTTTGAAAGATGTAATAAGTTAACATGACTAATCAGAGTGATAATACATATTTTTTAAATGTATAGATATGAGACATATTTTTAATAACTTTTCAACTGTCGGAGAAGGGCAAATTTATCCTGGACATACTATAATAACCTACAGAACCTATTCACGTTGGAAATAACTCAGACGCAGCTTAAAGAAGACAATATCTATTGGGAAATTGTGGACATGTTTGTGTTTGAAACAGATTACAGTGGAGCCCAGCGTCATTCTATCAAGGAGGCATTTTACAGGTATACTTACAGTTAAATATAATTTATAATAGCACTAAAATAATTAACCTGCACTTTTTGAAGACAGATCTATAAGTAAACCTAAGGTAGAATACTCATTACTACACGTCCAATCCTAACGCTGGGAATGGTACTATCTGAGAACGAGGATGCAACCATAAATAAATAACTAGTTATTCACAGTATCATTACCTGGAATTGAACCATGGTACCATCAACTTGTAGAAAACTTTGAAGTAACTAGAACAGTATAAATCAGACTACCATATAGATTTTAATATATTGAGAATATTATTTTAAATGACACATTTTAATGGTGGAATTTAAAGCTTTAATTTTCCCCCACAAATATATATACATACTACCATAAAGATTTTAATATATTGAGAATATTATTTTAAATGGCACATTTTTTTGGTGGTATTTTAAGTGTTAATTTTACTCTCCAAATATATATGCTACCATATAGATTTTAATATATTGAGGATAATATTTTAAATGACACATTGTTTTGATGGTATTTTAAGTGTTAATTTACCCCCTCCCCCATATATATATATATAATACATAGTAAGAATTGGTTAACTGTTTCCACTACCATCAAACAGCATGATGCTTTAATTTGTAACATTAGCTGTGGTCTCGAGTCACATTGGTCCAAGGTATGGTGTATACGTGGATTAAGGTGTAGTTTTCCTATAGATAATATTATTACTTTAAAAATAATATTAATAACAGGGTTGAATATCATAAACGTTGACAACAACAAAACATGTGTTTATTTTATAAATGTATTTTTCTTACTATATGAGAGTGTTTTTGTTCCTACCCCAAAATTAAATCCTAGATACGCGCTTGGTTAAAGTATCTATAGTAGGATTCAAATAGAAAGAACCTTCTTGTGCACACAGTCAACAGGCAGCTATGGTTATTCTATAGAATCTTACTCAAGTATTATTATTATTAGCACCGCGTCTTATTACCCGTTCGGGTTATACGCACTTGAGCTAATGTGTAATGGTAGGATGATTGTGAGATGAAATGGAGGACCTACAGTTTAACGTGGAATCCGAACCACGGTGGAGGTCATGGTATTCCACACATTCACAAGTTGTGGTTAATACACGTCTTGTCAGAGGTGAAATAATGGTTTGGCAACCAGATAAATCTGTGCTGGGACCGAGGATTGAGCCCCGGCTGCCAGCACAGAAGTCCGACACCTTACCCCTAGACCACCAGGTCACCCTCAAGTAATAAACACGTCGCTTGAAATCCAGTATGATCAACTACTATTAAGAAGTCTTATAGAAGCAACAAAATAAATTATTGATTAGTAGTACGTATTTGGTTCGAAAAAATATACAGGAGTAAAGATTGAAACCCTTGATGTAACTTAATGTACAGTCCGATTTTCATAAGAAGGGTATTTTAGAAAATACAAACATATTTTTTTGCGGCCAAAATTAAAAACATTTTACTATGTTATTAATATTATTCTATAGTTATTGATAATATCTATCAACAATTTCAGGTGCATATCACTTCACCTTAAATATGAATTTATGTAGGTCTAAACGTTCTATAGCTGTCAGATAAGGCCTTCCAGATGAAAATCAGACTTGATGTTTTTCACTCAGTCCAAACACATGTTGAAATGTTGTCACCCCTGTATTGAGTAAAGTACTCCTTAAAAGGACTTGATTCGATCGTTGAAAATGTGTAGACTAATGATCATCGTGACACGACTGAAATCTCTTGAGAGCGCAATCTTCGTCTGGTGCGGGCCGTGAAGGTAACAATGGGAGCGCGCCTACAATGGAGGAGAACGCAAGTCGTGACAATGCATTTTACTCCCTAATGGACTAAAACCCATTTTTGCTAATCGTTCACCTACACTCGCATTTATACGTTCCTAAAGCTTACAAGTTCCTTTGAATAGACTAATATTTACACCACGTGTGTCTTGTGACTACTAAATTCTTGCGTGATTACTTCAATGCAAAACTTAAATCCACAATAAACAATCTTATGCTTGCATTTATAATATGATGAAACTAATTGTTTAAGTTAAATTAACAAAATTGACTTCAACCGCGACGAATAGTTAGAGGTTTTAATTAAATATTTCTGATCCTTTATTAGACGTATGTATTAATCTCATTGATATGTTTGTTAAAACATTTTTTGTTGGTACATTTAACTCCATGGATGCTTATTTCATAATGTAGAGAGAGCTTGGTAGGCCATCTTGCAGGAAATGGACCCCCTACTAGAGGGAAGAGGGTATGACTAAGGTACAGTGATCAAACCTGGAAAATCTTCTCTAATGCATCCGGCTAGGATTTTAACTTTGACTTTCCTTATCACCGAAAATCCATTCAATTGAAGTCTTGATGCCTCGGAATATGCTACCACTGGCGTTGTTAAAATAATTGATGTTTGAAAATGTTTTATTAGCTCCGCGTCTTACTACCTGTTCAAGCTATACCCATATGTATAGGTCTACTAATTACGCAAATGAGCTGGGTGTGAAAAGGTTGAATCTAGATTAAGGGTATCCGCATTTGAATGAAGGGAGATGTGAAAACAATTTAAGGACACTACCCTCATTACACCCGTCAGGGATTCAAACCCCGATCTTTCTGTCTTCGACAGTTTAGTCTAACACGAGAGTAACGTTATAGAGTCTTAGACCATGCGACCACCGAAGCAGGTAGATATTGAATATGTTACTCTATTTCAGTAAAATGGGTATTCCATCCAGAACTTCTTAAACGCGGTAAAAGATCATTTGAACAAAATATAATTGCATAAATCAAAACCTATATTCTCTAAGAAATAACGTTTACTAGGCAGGGCCCAGCCAAGACGTGTGTCACAGTGTTTAGTTGTAAATTAATATTGGTGCGGATACAGACAGTCGTGTTCTGGGATCATACTTCAACCAAACTAGACAAGTCGGGTTCGATTCCTTTGTCCAGGTGTCATTTTTTACCTAATTTAATTTGATGATAAAATTTTCCACGCAAAATTTATTGAAAGTGGCTAGTCAGTCAGTTCTAAAAAAAAGAGAATGACTAGAAAACTATTTTCACTCTGGTTAGTGTAATGCACACTATTATGACAGGATTGATAAAAAACCATGTTCTATGAATAAAAATAGTTACTTTTGATAATTCCATGGTCTTAAATTGTCTGTCCTTAATATGTAACAGGAAGCCGTTCTCACTCCTTCGTAAACCTCCGACCTTTACCTTAATTGCACCGGAGCGTGCATAACAAAAGGGTCTAGGGTGGACCAATTTGTAATGCGCGCCGTGTACAAGGGATGGGTAGGTAGAAACCCTTAAGATAAGAACCCCGACATGACCTGACGTATTGCTCCCTCGTCCGTTGAACATCATCGATCCTCGGCAGGGCACGTTATCAGCCCCAGGGATGAAGTTGTGACGTGACCCCTTGTCCTTTCGCATCTCCGCCCTCCGGACAACACAAGCTTTTTTTTTTTATGAATTTCTAACAATATTCAACTCACATCTGTTGTTTCTACTCCAATCAAAATCTCCCCGTCGCGTTACGCAGGCTTTCATTTGTCAACGTCACGTGCAATCTTTCATTTTTAACGTCAATTTCGGAAAGTAATCTTTCACGCAGTTTTCTAGTATTGTCACAAGGGTTGTAAGATGGAATAGGGGTAGGGTTGGATAGTATGACACATGGCTCAATACGAAACATAACAACACATGCGCCCTCGAGAGTACGGGGAGGGGGAGGGGGAGATCATAGGTTCACAATACGTTTCGACGAACCCGCAGCTGGTATTTCTTTTGATCCCTGGGAGTTTCATTGGGGGAATGGATTTAGGGGGAGGTGAAGATCTCTTTCTTGGGCGTCAATCTATAAAGCATCACTCTTATTTATACGTCTTTCAAGCGTTGAATTACGCCGTATAGAGATTTAATAAATCCTTTTTATCTTTGTCCGCAACAGTGTTAGAGTGGTCTGAGGCGTTAGACTCGCATTGCATCATCAGACTACCGTTGATTCAAAAGGAGGTGGGGGATCGGTTTATCGAATCCTGAGAGGTAAACGTGTAGTTCTCATTTGGGTGTTCACTTCTTACCTTCACATTTTCTCACAAATGCACTTTTCACCCCTTTCCTTTGGATTAAGAATTTTTTTACGAATCTTGTGTAATATACTACTTTAAAAATAAACTTTTTTTCATTATTAAAAAGGTCTATACATACAATAAATGTTTGATTTTGAATAATTTTTTCGACTTTTGATTTCATGGTGAAACTTTTGTGTAATAAAGGTAAGAATATAATCTTTATTAGTCGTTTAACTGAATCAAATATAGCCTCCTTCATAAAAATATTGAATACTTAAATTACATAGACTATTAACTTCCTTCGTAGCGTATAAACCGAATGGGTAGTAAGATGCGGTGCTAAAAACACTTTATAAAAATGTAGATTATGTAATTAGCTCCAAATTTTCTGATTAAAGATGTATTTGTACAGTAATTAAACATAACATATTATGTATCAGGCATAATATCACTCATTGGTAAATGTTGGCCTGTTTTATTCTAATTGTAGACAGTTTGGGAAGGAAAGGTTAACTAATTGCGCCGTGAGATAAATATGGAGCCACCTGTCTTACAGTATTGTTTGACAGGGAGTATTGTCCCGTTCAACAGGAATCCAAAACGCGCTCTAACCTTCTTACGAACTTTTCTATGTTCCTGTGTCATTCAACTGTGCGGCATATCATTTAGACAATGCAATGGTTTAACAGCAGCCTTCATGCGCAGCTGAAGTATGAGAAACAAATACTGTACTGCTTGGCCCATTCGATTAAAAATGTTTATCATCCACGCACAACATTGTGAAACTGTTGTAACCCACTTCGGTGGCCGTATGGCATAAGGCGTCACTCTCGCAATATACTAGACTGCAGAATACTGGGAGATCGGGGTTCAATCCCAGTAGGGTGTACTTAGGGTGGTTTTTCCTAAATGGTTTCCCACTCTACCACCACATAAGTGCGGGAACAATTCTTCTAAATTCAACTTTCTTAATCCATAAAACATTAGTGTAATTATTACATGGCCGTATAGCCCGAACGGTTAGACGTGGTACTAAAATAACTGTAATACATATCATCCCGTGTTTTTCCGACTCGCACCGGTGGGCACACGAATGAGCGCTTCAGTCTCATCTAGTCTGGTTTTCTGATATCGGGTAGGTTGGGGTTTGAAGCCCGGCATGATGTACATTTAACTGTTTTTTCCTAAATAGCTTACCGTTCTTCCTTCTCGCAAATGAACATGTACATTTTGCATAAGTTATGCCTTCCTCATTTCCAACTCGATGGTAATAATTAATCCGCACGGGTAGTAAGATGCAGTGTGATAGTGTAAGATGATAAAACTATAAATTACTGAAAATTATTAAATAAATTGAATCACCAGTTTGATAGAATATTGCAGCGTTAGATTATAGGTACAAATTCCTGTTTCCAAATCAATGCAAGTCTATAAGTTAATAATATAATAATAAATGAGTGGCTCGGTGTTCTCTAAGCTCAATAAGTCTCGGGTAACCACGAAATCACGCGTATGTGAAACGTCAATATAGGAAATATTGCTGGTAAAAGTGTTCTAGGGGTAAGGTCCGGGGTTCAATCATGGGTCCCGGCACAGATTTATCTGATTGCCAAACCCTTCCTTCACCTCTGACAAGACATATTGTGATTGTGGGGAATGCCAGGCCTCCACCGTGGCTTGGATCCCACGTTAAGCTGTAGGTCCTCCATTTCATCTCACAATCACCCTACCATTACACATTATCGTAAGTGCGTATAACCCGAACGGGTAGTAAGACGCGGTGCTAATAATAATAATAATAATATTTTCTCGGGTGGGTCCTTTACAATCCCTCTAAGTTTACCCCCTACTACCCTCAAATGAAGATGTCAGGTGGGGGTACAGTAAAACGTAATGACCAGGAAAACAAAGTCTTAGTGGGATAAATAAAGGAGGGTGGTTAAGGGATAAGCAAGAAGACTAAAAAAAAGGGATACCCCAAGTTACAAACTGGGGGAACTGACCACAGCCTTTATGAATACCTCTTCAAACACAGTTCTACTAAAGTGATTCCCTCCTACCTACCCGACCTTAGAGAACGTGGTGTCTCGTAAACGGATATGACGGCCATGATAGACAATTGAGGAGACCGTATTTCACCCCTTGCGAAGCAGTGTTGTTGATCATAGGGGTTGTTTGGATGTGGTGGGAGTAAAAAGAAGGAGGGAAGGGGAAGTCGGGTCTGAATCGAATCTGAAATCTCGTCGTAAACAGATTCTTGCCGTCAAGTCATATCGCTTGTCTCTCCTCCTAGATAAACTTGCGTCTCACTCCCTCACTAACACTCACTCACACTCACTCGTTCACTCGCCGCTTCATACGAGATGATCGGCATCGGTCCTTTGGGTCCTTACCCTTTGCGAGTTATGGGCTGTCGTAAAACGTCTTCGGGCCCAGTTTTGCTGCCGGCCCCTTTCTAACTCATATCATGTGAGATGGGAAACAAGGGTACAAGTGCAGCGGTGAGTTGTGTTGCAAGGGGAAAAAAGTGCTATTTTTGGTACTTATAATACTGTAATTTGGACACATTTTTTGTTTTATTTAATCGTAAAACTGCAAAAAGATAGAGCTTATTTTAAATAAACAAAATTAAATTTTTCCCATTCTTCTTGGTCATGAAGTATTTTCAGTATTTGGCTCATTCTTATTTTTAATTTTCCAAAATTTCAGAGTATAATAAATGCATAAACCTGTTCAAATATTAAATGTATTTGATGTATACACCCGCCTCGGTGGCGTAGTTGGCTAACGCGCTTGTAGTGTTGAAGCTCGACTGCTGAGGACGGGGAGATCGAGGTTCGAATCTCGGTCGGGTGAACTGGGGTGGTTTTTCCTAAATGGTTTTCCACTCTCCCTCCACGCAAATGCGGGTTCACTTCCTCTAATTCAACCTTCCCAAGTCCTAATGCATTAGAGTAATTAGTACTTAAATCGTATAACCTGAACGGGTAGTAAGACGCGGTGCTAAATATTATTATTATTTAATGTATAGTTTGCACTATTTTTTATAAATCAACTTTTGTTTCAACTGTGACAATATTTAATTTAATTTCTTAAATATGTATTTTATTTAATTATTATACATATTTTTATGTAGCTATTAGTTTAACGCAGATAGATTATATACCATTGACTGTTTTCATTTATTACTCTATAAACCGTTTTATATATTGCATACATTAATTATATTATATTTTATCAAAAATTACTCAAAGGTGGTCGAAAGGCGTCTGACTTATATTACATATTCTATTATTGTTGCACGGGAAAGTCAAGGCTCAAATCCTGGGTATGCGCCGGTAGGGGATTCCCATATATAATGTATTAATTTTGTTTTCTTATATGTTCTCTCTTGCTAATGAGAGTGCACTTTCTTTCAACTACGTCTCTCATAGCTAGGTACTCTTTAGATTAATACGTTAATATCTTTCGTACTGAACGTATTGATTAAAACCGCTCACAATCGCAACAGTAGGAATACATATAGAGGCGTCAGTCTCGTCATGTTTGGTTCGCCGGTGACGGGGAGGTTGGGGCTAAAATTTGAGCCGGGTGCACTAAGGTTTATTTCCTCAATGATTTCCCATTCTCCCCCGACACAAACGCAGGTAAACCTACTCTACCTTCCTTATTAGTTTAAATATGCGAATCGGCCGGTTGGGCAGTAAGATGTGGATCTTGAGAGAGGAAATAAACAACATTCTTGCAGAACGATGTTGATCGAACACCCTACAGAAAAGTTGACAAGTGCCTCTAGCCACCCTATAAGAAGTAACACCTGCTGTAAATGTCTGCGAAGCGATCTGCTCAAGCCGGCACAGATTTATACACCGTGTACTATATCTTCCATCCCCCTTCACGTCAGCTGGCCGAGCAGCAGTTTATACGTTGCACGGCAGTCAACTGTCTTCTTGTCTTGCACTTAAACTCTGGGATAGAACGTCCTAGGGGACTCACGTCTTGGTGAGAGAATATACGCACTCACAAGATTTACATAAATACCACATTAGTTTGTGTAAGCTTTAAATATAGTATGGTTGTATTGTTGTGTTTTATTTTCTGTGCAATAAATTACAATTCTTTAACGAATTATTAACAACTTATACTAAGAGGTAAGGATTGGTAGGGTAGCTTAAAGGAAATTCACCAGTATTTACGTGGATAGGGTGATAGATCACGCGTGAAAAACAGCCCTCGGTTCACCTTGACATCCCCAGTAACTGTAATACAACTTATGACGAGTCCAACGCCTGACACAGCGTGACTATCGTTGCGGGTAATGCATTTATTGTCTGGATATTCTATCAAGTGGCTTATCCTAGTTTATTCTACAGAACACACAACAAAAATACCCTGTAATATAATTCTCCTACTTGATAAGAATAAATCAAATTTCAAAGGAATACGATTTCGACCCTCCCAGGGAATCGAATTTGCAACCTTTGAATCAATAGGCAGACGTTCTCTTAACTGAAGTTGGGGGGGGAGGTGTTTTCACCATATATTACTACCCATCAGGGCTATCCACATATTTACACAAATTGGGTAGGTGTGCAGAATTTAGAATTTATATGAGATGTACTCGCATTGGTATGGAGAGAAAGGGAGAAACAATTTAGGAAAACACATCCTCATGAAACCTCACAGCCATACACACGAACGGGATTTGAACCCTTATCTGGACACCGGCAATCCAGTCTATTGTGAAATCTACACATTAGATCATTCTATCACAGAAAAGCTTCTGAGCTAAATAATCAAACATATGTAAAGTGTGCTAAAATGATTTAATTTTCTACTTAATAGATGATACAATTTGAATACATGTTCATGTATCTCGTCCGTAACCCTAAGCCATTTTTAATTTAAATACAAAACTGAATCATGACTGGAATCATCTTATCGGTGACAGCTTGTTGTGAGAAATCAATCAAATAGAGTAAAATAAATTTATTGGAAAAAAACTGTTAATAAAGTTTATATAATATTTAACGAGCGTTGAGGTACCAGAAGAGCAATAAACTCATTACAAATTGAAAATCATAATGAAATGGCAGTCATAAAATGAACATTTTATTCAAAAAGATCTTTTTCTCTCATTTATTTGAGGTAACTAACGTACACTTTCTAAACTGACTGATTATATCAACACACGACTTATAAATTAACTTAAGACTAGGACAAGCACAACATCCAGCCTCCCAGCTGTTAAATCATCACTGTGAAAGGGGAAACCCACACTTTACCAATAATACGTTTTTCGGCCATGCCATGAATCGAACATGGGACCCTTGACTCAGCAGACATGATACGTTACTAACTGAGATAAGTTACCGAAAGATCCCTTGTTAAGCTACAACACATTATAAAATATTGAAAACATATTAAACACGATACAAATTAATTAGGCTCATAAAATTGATTATCTGTGGATTCCTTGTAAGCAATTATTAAAAAGATGTTATATTAAAATAATTTAAACTTTAGAGGATGTTAGAGGATTTATTTTATTGGTTATTAAATCAGTAGAATTTTAGTGTAAAAACTTAATTATAAAATAAATTTGAGAAAAAT
>CABFOV010008249.1:0-24391 GCA_902141375.1 Timema poppense
GTGCTGTCGCGTCCAACCGGGTGGTGTGCTGTCGCGTCCTACCGGGTGCTGTGCTGTCGCGTCCAACCGGGTGCTGTGCTGTCGCGTCCTACCGGGTGCTGTGCTGTCGCGTCCAACCAGGTGCTGTCGCGTCCAACCAGGTGGTGTGCTGTTGCCTCTGTCCAGAAATTGCACCCACCCACCTCGAAAATTCTTTACACAAGTTTGGGGCTACTTAGCACCTACCTCAATTTCATTACTATTTAAAGCATATTTTATAAAGTACAAACATATTTTTGCGACAAACTTCGAAAAAATTTGGCTACATTAGAACTTCGGTGATTCTAAACGTCGTTTTTGTTTTGCTAGGCAGGTGTAAAAGGGGGCGACTCAATTTTCCCAGAGTTACATTATTTCACAATATATCCAAAATTGACAAACACACATGTCCAAGAATCCCTCACCTTACCCTTAGTTGAAACGTGCCGGCCTTTCACTTAGGTCTCGTGGGTTCTTTGGACTCCGTGGATCTCAAGAATTGGGTATTCTCCATCAATGACAAGCCAGGCACGTTCCTTTCAGAGACATTGTTTTGGAATCGTTAGGCGTGTAGGTAGGTACCGAGTTGCGTCCATCCTCGTATCACCTACAGTAGCACCACGGCTTCTTTGGTGTTGACTGACAGCCCACAGCTGACTTCTGACAGTCAACATTTATGTATATACCTACATTTCGACTGTCAGAAGTGACAGCTGCTAAACACATGTTTTTGCAGAGCATATGGTTCGGCGTAGGGATACAAAATTTAGGTCTGGTAACTTTTCAAAGCTGTGAGCTGTCAGTCAACACCAAAGAAGCCACGGGGCTACTGTATATAACAGTACTGGAGTCAGTTGTTTACAATAATAATTGACAGGCATTCAACCTCTATCTGGAACTCTCTGCTGTTTGCTCGTTAGGTTAGGTTGTTTTACGTAACATTTGACGGTAGAATTATATCATTCTGAACATAATTTTGTTTATCCTTCCAATATTTTATTTCTTAAACTTCACTCTCTTGGACGCAACTTTGGTGTACCTCTTCGGGACGTGACTCATTCAAGCGACGGTGCTTGGACAGCAGCTTGATACAGCTTGTTTATGTTGCTTATGGAGATTGTTTATGTAGAACATTAAAATAAAAAAACTGTGTGAAAACAAAGGTTAAAACAAAACATCAAATTGTTTTAGTATAAAATATTGTATACTATTATTATTAGCACCGCGTTTTACTACCCGTTCGGGTTATACGCACTTACGCTAATGTGTGATGGTAGGGTGATTGTGAGATGAAATGGAGGACCTACAGTTTAACGTGGAATCCGAACCACGGTGGAGGCCTGGCATTCCACACATTCACAAGATGTCTTGTAAGAGGTGAAAGAAGGGTTTGTTAATCAGATAAACCTTTGCCGGGACCGAGGATTGAACCCCGGCCGCCAGAACAGAAGTCTGACACCTTACCTCTAGACCGCCAGGTCCCCTTGTTATTTTATAGATCTAGATAGATATTATCTATCAAGAGTGACAGAAGAGTTCATATGACTTGGCGTATGGATACGCGAAAGTACATCAAGTGAATGTTCTAGCTGTCAGATATGTCCATTCGCAAGAAAATTAGGACCCATCTTGATCCTATCGGGATTTGAACCAACACAGTATCTCAGGAGTTAAATGGGCATTGTTTTAAATCTTAGTGCTAGACCGATCTTGCCCACATATGGAGGTCTATAGACATGTAAATTAATATATTTTCTGGTAAACTGGTGCAACGTCTTCGGCGTTAATTGTTCTGGTTCTTGTCCAAAAGACTATTCTCGATGCACCAGAGGAACAAACATAGAATAAATGGTCTAGGTATTTAACGAGGAATACCCTGTATCGGCGGCACGCGGGCTAAGACGTCAGGGCGGGGTTAGAATTCATTTAAAGTGCACTGAGCTTTATTTTCTAAACGGTTTCTCACTTTCTCTCCAAGCAAATATGGGTGGTATTTCTTTAAATGATAATGTTCTCATCATAATCCTATCAATGTTAGTTACACAGGTAGTAAGGTGCGGTGAATTCAAAACAAATGAAAGCCCGACTGCGTAATTTTAAGCGTTTGTCTGTAATTGTGTGGCTAGTGTGAAAAGGACAGATGACACGGACGCCAGGTCGAGAGGCCGAACGAAAGTTTGACGACTGGCCGGACCGTTGCCGCGAGCAACCCCACCTTAACCTTGATTGTGGAAGAAGAAGAAATAAAAAACATTAAGGAGAAAACACGTTTGAAGACACGCAGACTTAGAGGAGGGAAAAATCGAGAGGCTTAAAAAAACTTGTAAGCCTATTCGCAGTGCTAAAGTCTGTTAAGCGTAGTAATTGTTTTCTGAAAGACCTTTTTCCCTACCAGAAACCTATTATATAGTAGGATATTGTTAGGAAAAAAGACCTTTCTGAGAGTAATTCCTATCGTGAATGGAGTATAACTTCTTGATCACTATGTAGCTCGCATCACTCTATAAACAGTCCATGCTGGGGAGTTAATAAACAAGGTAAAGGGGGGTTCCCCGTGTTACACGTGGCATTTCTGAGTGCCATTAAAAAAAATATGGGAATGGCCATATTTTTAATAGAAATTACAGAGTAATTTCAAATAGTAATTTTAATGGGAATGATCGCATAATTTCAAAGAGTAATTTTAATAGGAATGACCGCATAAATTTAAAGTAACATTTTGCAACGAATTGACAGCAACATTTCTAAATGCAATTTTTAATGGTATTGACTGCGTAATATCTAAGTGCATATTTTTAGTGGGAATAGTGCTATGATGCGAGTTAGATAAACTCAAACACAATTATTGCATAGCGGATAGATCATACAGGTAGTAGGATTGTGTGTGTGAATTTAAAATACTGCCTTGAGACAAACATAGTTTTCCTAGACATGGAGAGAGGCTTTGTGTGTAAAAACTTTAGGTAAAAATTTATGCGAGAAAAATATAAACATTAAAACAAATTCAACACGCCCCCCACCAGTTCATCACAATTTTTAAAAATGTTTAAGATATCCTGAAACAGCACTGGCAGGAGATGCTAACTAAACATCTCCACTGAAGATCACAGCTGAGCAATCATAGGATAGGGTACAGGTCGAAAGAGGATTAAAATAGGCGAAGAAAATACTTCAATGGATTTAATAACAGAAACGAATAAAATACTTTTATTATAGTCAGGGCTAATAATAACTATAGAAAGAAGAGATACTCGCATAGTTTGTTGATTACTGACAGTGTTGACATCAAGTGTCAAATTATGTTGACTAAGCACTGAGTTTCTAGATAGTTTTTATCACTGCAAACTACCACCTGTTTAAGTTATACATATCTATGATAATTACTCTAATAGGTAGGGATGAGGAAGGAAGCATTTTAGAGGTAGTTTACCCGCATTTGCATGGAAGGAGAATGGAGAACCACCCTCAATAGACCCGACCAGGATTCAAAACCCAAACTCTTCATCATCAGCATGCAATTCTAACATGAGATACCATTTAACCGGTGAAGCTGGGTTTCTAGATAGTTCTGTTTGAATGATTCTTTGAGAAGTCCCAACAACATCTTTAGATATTTCAATAATTATAAGAGTAATTTTATGACAATTCTGAGCAGAGAGATCTTGTTTGGCTCGGCCCGGTGCTTGTGAGTAGATGAGAGAATATAATCAGAGATATCTTGTTTGGCTTGGCCCGATGCTTGTGAGTAGAATAGAGAATATGAGCAGAGATATCTTGTTTGGCTTGGCCTGATGCTTGTGAGTAGAATAGAGAATATGAGCAGAGTTATCTTGTTTGGCTTGGCCCGATGCTTGTGAGTAGATGAGAGAATATGAGCAGAGATATCTTGTTTGGCTTGGCCCGGTGCTTGTGAGTAGATGAGAGAATATGAGCAGAGATATCTTGTTTGGCTTGGCCCGATGCTTGTGAGTAGATGAGAGAATATGAGCAGAGATATCTTGTTTGTCTTGGCCGATGCTTGTGGGTAGAAGAGAGAATATAAGCAGAGATATCTTGTTTGGCTTGGCCCGGTGCTTGTGAGTAGAAGAGAGAATATAAGCAGAGAGATCTTGTTTGGCTTGGCCCGATGCTTGTGAGTAGATGAGAGAATATGAGCAGAGATATCTTGTTTGGCTTGGCCCGATGCTTGTGAGTAGAAGAGAGAATATAAGCAGAGATATCTTGTTTGGCTTGGCCCGGTGCTTGTGAGTAGAAGAGAGAATATGAACAGAGAGATCATGCTGCTAACTTTATGGCTAGAATAAATGTTTTTAGAGCTAAAAAAACCTCTTAAACAGATTCAGCCACTGCGGTCAAAAGTTCACATTAAAAATCAAGAAGACATTAACTAACTCATACAACAAATACAATAGGTAGGAATACAAAACATATGCTGTGAGCACATGAGTGAGTTGATTGATATTGAGAGTTTTAAAGGCCATTTCTACACCTCCACAAACTAGAAGTAGTAAATAATAAAATAGATATAAAAAATCCATGTTGTTTGTCTGTAATTGAGACATACCAACCAAGTGGCTGACTTCTTTTGACAAAGATTGTGTCAACTTGTGCAGAAAGAGGGTGTTATTTGATAAGAACTATGAATCCTCTGGCCATTAATCTCAGTTTTCTAGATTGGAGCCTCTCACTTTTCATTCAAATAGCATCTCGTTTGTCCTCGTGAGGCTAAGTTGACCTCGTTCCAGAGTCACTGATTTACAGAGAATCTGAAAGTGCCCGGGATTGAACCTGGGAGCTCTGTATCTGTAGCCAGTAACTTCTGACCACTTGACCACAGAGGCAGTCAATACAATACCAATCCCACATTCAAGATGTCTTCTATTAAGATACACTTCATTTAGCCTGGAAGATAGCTGTTTTACTTTGAGAGATTGCACCTGTGTTTATAATAAGCTGAGTTATAGTGAGTTAGACTGCTACCTTTCAGGATAAATGAAAGGTACACTCAGTTCACTTTGAAAGGTACTTAGTCACCTCGAATGATTACAGTATGTCCTTATCTTACAGGCTGCACCATAGAGTGACATATCAAGGTAAATTCGCTACATTTCAGAGTAAATGAAGTGTATATAGAGAAATGACCTTGGCTATCATTAACACCTTATTGGATATCTGCACTGAGCTCACATTTAAACCAATTATTTAAAAAGAAATAAAAACCGGTTTCAATAGAGTTTAATTTACATAAAAACACAAAAGATTTATGCATGCCTATTTTTTATAAGAGCTCTTTTCTCTTTCTCTTTTCTAGATTCCAGTCATGTTTGGTACGGTGGTGAGTTATATTTGTGAGCGATGAATGGAACCAAAGAGAGTACTTTATGTGTCCCTTGGATTAAATTTCATGTAATGTTTATTTTGGTCACTAGGGTTAAAGCAACTTGTTTTTGCTTTTTTATGTTTGTTATACTGTAATTAAGTATTTTTGTAGCGCATCTTAGATTATAGTTAATGTGAATTTCTATATATTTGACCAGTGACCACCTATACACAAGTAGTTTGGTCCATGCAAATTGTGAAGAAGACTTTTTTTCCCTAAACTTGTGTATTATTGTACGCCTATTAATTCTTGTAGATTAGTCAACTTTAACATAACACCAATTTAAAAAACAACTTAGAAACGTTTTCTGCAACCCAAAGACACCCCACCCCTTCTCTTCATATAAAAACACAATTAATAATAATATTTAGCACCGCGTCTTACTACCTGTTCGGGTTATACGCTTTAAGTACTAATTACTCTAATGGATTAGGAATTAGGAAGGTTGAATTAGAGGATGTGAACCCGCATTTGCGTGGAGGGAGAGTGGAAAACCATTTAGGAAAAACCACCCCCAGTTCACCCGACCGAGATTCGAACCTCGATCTCCCCGTCCTCTGCAGTCGAGCTCAACACGACAAGCGTGTTAGCCAACTACGCCACCGAGGCGGGTAAAAACACAATTATTATAGGTGAGATTTATAGTATCTTCCTACAAAAGCAAATTTGATTTGCCTCCTTCCATTTTACCTTCAATGGCCACATTTGTCCTCCAACACATACAATCTCATAAAAAAGGGTTTGATGTGCTTCCCCTTTATAATCTCTGATATATCACTGTCCTGGTGCAAGAACATGACGAAAGGTTTCTCCGAGGTCAGTGGGAAAACAACATGAGAATAACTATAAATAACCTGCTCGGTGGTTGAATGGTTTAAGATGCCACGCAAGCAAGTGATAGGCTTTCGAATGTTGGTAACAGATCAATTAGCGTTCAAATCGTGGTCAGGTGCATTGAGGGTCTTTTCTTAAATGGTTTTCCACTCTTACTTCACAAAAACGTGGGTACACTTCCTCAAAAATAAACCTTTTTCAACCTTAACATAGTTGAGTAACAAGTACAAAGGTTTATAAACCTTTTTCAACCTTAACATAGTCGAGTAACAAGTACAAAGGTGTATAAACAGAATAAGTAGTAAGATATGGTGGAAAAAAAAGCCATAAATTGAAGAAAACTTCAATAATTATGTTATTTTTCATTTTTATAAATGAACGTAAATTTGATGCATGGGTCAATTTTGTTTTTAACAAATATGACTAATTTCTAAACATGTATCTAGGCCTCTTTTTTTCACACATAATACAAATGCCTATGTATGTACACTTCATTCACCTTAGAAGGAAGAAGTCTTACCTTGACGGATTACACTATGAATTATAAGCTATACCATAGTGAAATAATTTAAGGTAGGTTTACAGCAGTGGGTACAGATCTTGTTTGATCAAAGTTTATTTATTTATTTAATTTCACCAATAAGGTATGGATGAAGGTGAGATTTAGAGAAAATATACCCACATTTGTGTGGAGAGAGAGCGAATGGGAAATAATTTAGGCAAAACTGTCCTTGGAACCCCCAGCCGGGATTTGAGTCTCAACCTCTCCATCAACAGCCAATTATACCAATTAACATTGATGCAGGTACAACGTTTAATAAACATACAGAAAATTCACCAGCAATTGCCTGGATAAATTATGGAATCTCATTAAGGTGAGAGTGTAGTGGACGCATAAAATGGTCGGTGTTTTTGCAGTTTTGAGCAAAACGTCTTTTATCATAATAAATAAACTATGGTTCCAGTAGAAACAGTTTAATTGTCTACACATAGTGATGATATCAACAGTTCTTGTGGCATTAAATGATAAATGCTTTAAACCAAAAGAGAGTTGTCATTACATTTCAGGACACCCTTGACAGATATTCAACAGGTGTTGATATGGGAAGAAAATTAAAATCTATATTTGTTCTGGAGCAATATTTTATTTATTTTGACCAACAAAACACAAACAGCCGGTAGGTTTTCTCGCGCCCCCTACACCTGCTCCCAACTTTCTGCAGAGATGACAGCCACAAAGAAACGAACATATATTATTTATTACCCGAGCACCGAATGAATAGCTGGCCCTCAACTTCAAATGCCCGACTTATTAGCTTTGTTTTGAAATAACTCGCAGCTAAATGTGTTTTCCAAGTCACACTTCAAACCTGGGAATGAATTTTTCCGGTGGATTACCTATTGTGAGAAAGGACATTGTTGAGTGGGCAGGAAATTAATTCAAGGGTGGGACACCAAAACGAAGTGGGGTGCATCTGTATCGGGTATTTTAAAGGGTTTTTTCTAAATAATTTTCCACTCTAGCTCGATGCAATACGAGCACATTTCATCTTAATGTGGATAGTCCATATGGAGTGAGAGAGAAACTCAAGAGGGGGAAATAAAATGAAGCTGAGTAGTAAACATAACAATTTAATATACAAGATTGGATATTTTTGTAAGGTTTTACAAGCAATAAGATATGCTTGTGGCAATGTGACAGCGCCTCTTTGTTGGACTATTTGAACGGTGCTCAAGCTTCCCTGGTAGAACTATGTTAGGCTTCCAACATCCTCCGCCTAACTTAAACCCAACACTGACACCAACTAGCTCTCTCTCGGTCGTTAATTCAGCAAGGTGAAAAAGGGAAACCTGCATTTCATCAATGAGATTAACTATGTGGTGATGCTGGAAATAATTGAACCCAGGACGCTTTGATTAGTAGACAGCCACAATGCCGACTAAACTAAGATGTTAGTCTATAATGCTGGGTCCACACTTGTATCAGATCCTCATATCATATCCCTGACACTTATCTTTAACGTGGCAATTGGGACAGGACGCAGTATATTTGTTGTGATGAGAGCTATAAGCATGTTAGATCACTGCGACCTGCAACTAGCTAGTTGGTAGTCATAACAAGGAGGTACTGGCAATTGGGACAGGACGCAGTATATTTGTTGTGATGAGAGCTATAAGCATGTTAGATCACTGCGACCTGCAAATAGCTAGTCGGTAGTCATAACAAGGCAGTATATTTGTTGTGATGAGGGCTATAAGCATGTTAGATCACTGCGACCTGCAACTAGCTAGTCGGTAGTCATAGCAAGGAGGTACTGGCAAGTGTGGACCCGCCTTTAGAAGATATTGTCTAAGTGATTTTGTCTCCAACTACTTGTTGAAGGAATGAACCCATTAATATCTTGTTGATGAAATTGTCTACTTGTGTATGCCTTGATAAATTTAATTCTTAACAGGTAGGGAGGGGATGGTTGGGTATCATTGTATTTAGCCCTTTTTCCACAAACAAAATTTTCCCATAAAAACTCCACCAATTTTCCAAATTTAGATATTCAAATGTCAGAAAATATCAAACTCCTAGTCTGTGTGACTATGTTGCAGCGTTGATTTATGTTGATGTTTCCACCAAGATCACTAAATGGTTTCCGAGTTAGGGTGTATTTTTTTATCAATTATTTTAAGCAAATGATGGTTAAAGCTATGTTGAGAACCAGAAACATAAAAAATGAAAAGAGTTTATTTGGATAATCACTTAGCTGACAGGTTTGTAAAGTTTTCAGTATGAAAACATTTGGCTTGGTCTTGATAACCCAACAGTTCCACACTCCCTTTCCCTCAGTATATGTTTGAAAATGGGACGCCTCTTGGAGTCGGTGCCTCAACTTTTTGTATGGTTAGATTTCTCTACAAGATATTTGGAGTGGGCCTCTTAGTAGCAAATTTTTGGAAATTGAATATTCCTAAAAACTGTTTAGTGGTCCTCATCTGTATTTATTTTGAAAAATTGTATGCCTCAAAAACTGGAATGTCAAACTCCTTCATTTTGTGCAGCCCGCAGACCTTACGATGAACCAACATAGAATGTAGCCCTATCCTATTTTTCTGCCTCCTCTACACATTCACCAGAATATCTCTGAACATGTGGCTGGCTATATGCTGGCATCAAAATGAAGTCGAATGTTAGCCGTACACACATCCAGCTTTATTTGAGTTAAGTTCAGTTTTATACTGGTGTGAGCTCACTCATCTCCTTTGATTTGGGCCAAAAAACAAATGTCTACACGCCAGTGGCAAAGGAACATTTTTATTTGGGTTGGGGGGGAGGTAAAAATTATCATGTATTTATATAGAGGATAACATTTTTGAGATTTAAAACAGACCAGGAAGATGTAAAACAGCTGTCTCTCGCACTAAATGATTGATTCTGATAAATAATCGCACAACACTAAAACACGTAGAGGGAATTGATTTTAACATGGGCGAGTTAGGGATTACTCCAAATGAAAAAAATTAATATAAACCTAAAACTTGTAAATGAATGCATTTTTTTTTAAGTTTATCTAACTAGTACAATACTATAGGTAGCCTACACCTTTTCTCAATCTTCAATCCACTGAAATTTATACACAAATGCAAATTTTAATAAACTCATCTAATTAATACAATGATACAGGTAACCTTACTGTTAATCTTCAATCGCATGATAAGTTAACTGGATCTGGTAAATCTGGATTATCAATCTCTTGCTCTCTTGTCGGCCCTTAGATGGTAGGCTCTTGCTTCTTGAAGGCACTGGGACGGTAAGCTCCTGCTCTTTTGAAGGCTCTCGCCTGACAGCTCTTGCTGTTGTGAAGGTCCTGTCTGGGTCATTAGACTAAAGATTTTGAACTTTTTTGATGAAATTGTCAAGACTCAACCGACAGACAACATTCTTCCTCTTTCTATAGGGTTATTTGTAGTAAGCCAAAGAACTCAATCTGTCTGGCAACTTTGGCACTTCTACCCATGTTAGCGTTATTCTCTCCAATGATTCTAGTTGCGCTGTCAATGTGCTTAAAAAATCAGCAGTTTGTTTTGTTGAAGTTGTTTGATAGGCTCAACAACATAGGGCTCTTCATCTTGATCCTTTATGCCAGTCTCCATTGCTAGAAGATCTTCATTGGTGAGTTCTGTCGAGTGGGATTGGAGCCATTAATTCACCTTTTCAGAGACTACGTCCTAAAACCCAACATCTTGTTTGTTAACGATGTCACATCTTGAATTGGAAAGCTCATATTTAGGATCAAAATCATGAGAATCAAAGACTTAAAGTCAAACATATTTCCAAACTCCCTTCATATGGGATTGTTTAACTTCCGCCCATGAATCTCCAATGTTGGCAATACCAGCACCCTCACACCAAACTGCACAATAAAGATCTTTGTCCTCACTGGAATGTGAGCGCACAAGGTCACACCACCACCACCACACAGGGTGACTGTGAAACTATAGCCAACATTGCATTATTATTATTTTATCATGTTATAGCAAAAATGAATAAAGTGAGATCGCATGTAATTAGGGATACCTGTATTTAACGGTTGCAACGTGCATTTTTCTCATTTATTTTAGTAATGCCGAAGATTAGAACTAATACACACAAAACTAATTAAGAAAAATTATATCTGATGCAGCTCAGCAAAAATGTTGAAACAATGAAAATTAAAGTAGGTTTTCATACACCTATGCCCTATATTCGCTAATAGCTATAAAACCACTGATTTGGCAAATTTTGAGTTTGTTGACTCTGAGGATATACATTCAGCAGACACAGGGAATTTAGTCTATGTTGCCTCATCTTGGAGCAAAGATAGTTTTTTTCCCCCTCGTACAAGCATTGAAAAATTTCTTTCTGCTGTAACCGATGTAGCTGTATCACTATCAGAGTTTTCAAAATTTCATCAGTGTATGTATGCTCCAAGCACATTTTATTTTTATTATGTTACCTTAGTGTGAACTTTGTATCTTGCCTCAACAAAATCTTTACATTATCTAAAAAATGTACAATATAAAATTTACCCCCGTCTATCTCCTCCTCCCAATTCCCGCGCCACTGCTACACGCTCACCTTTGGGCTTGTTCAGATATGCACACTTTTTTTCCCCCAAAAGGTATAAATTCTTAAAAGATGATTAATCTGAGCATCAATTATGTGCAATGTTTGGGAGACCACACAGTATATATGTTAACATTTGTGTCTGTATGTGTATATATATATATATATATATATAGAGAGAGAGAGAGAGACCTACTCTTTTCTTTTGTTAGTAGAACTAAGGTACTAAGTTGGAATTTTTTTTTACTTTAAGTACAAGTATATTAATAAAATTTACAATGCAGTCCTTTTATTTTTATTTTTCAATTTAGCCCATATGCTCTATAAGTTGTATTCCATCTGGGATTGGTGAACACATCTTCGGGAGTATGTACAATTATATATATATATATATATATATATATATTCAACACCTTAGCCCAGTCAGTAGCGCTAAGGGTCCCGGGTTTGATTCTCAGCATAGCTGATAAATGTATCACTGGTGAAATGTGTGTTTACCCTTTCAGTGGTGAATTAACGGCCATGGACCGGATGTTGTGCCTGTCCTGGTCTTAAGATAGATTATAGGGTATATGAAGCTACAACAGGTCTAGCAAGCCGGTTGTGGAAAATATATAGCTTGAATAAAAAATTGACCCAGACCAGAGGTTGGAAAGTGGAAATAGTAATGGATGTAAAAAATATAGATATTTCGTATTTAATGTGTTATTTTTTTATGTAATTTATTTTAGATATAGATTACTGATGTGTGTAGCTTGCATTATGCATCAACAACTTTGCAAGTACCAAGTCGAAGAGAAATCATAACTGGGATTACACAAAAAAAAAATTGAATACCAATGTTCTAAAATATATTATTTAGAGGTGCCCTAGTCTGTTTTTTTAGTTATATGTATAAATAAGCTATTTAGAGTGTCTCTAACAGATTTTATTTTTAATTATCAAATGACTCTAGAGGTTATCCGAGTTTAATTTTAATCATATTTAAAAATATCAATAATGAGTGAAATAAAACTAGATGGGATGGGGCACATTTTATTCAAAGAGAATTTTTTTGAAAAATACCTTCATGCCAAAAACCTTATTAGGTTCAGGTTGTATACCTTCCCCAATATTCCTGGTTTTATTTGTTCAGTAACACACACAAAACAAAAGGTTGTATGCTACTCACTTTTCATTGCACGGGCTGCTCAGCATTTGTATGGCAACTCATTAAAAATCCATACAATGCAATTTCCGAGTGTAGTGGTTTTTTTTCTATTTGTATGAATACTAAATTAACTTAACCTCTGGACCTAGTTTCTTTACTCCAAAGTGTATGTGCAAACCAGTCAAAGTATCTCACAAAATTCACCTCAGGAAATTGTGAGTGTGAAATGTTAAAATCTAAAGTTTGAAGGCTTTGTGAATGTATGTGTTCGGCATCTATAAGGTTAATGCCCTTTAAACTACAGACAAGATTTTACATGATCTATTTAAATTAAGCGCTGACTTTAAGAACCTATAATTGTTTTCTAGGGTCTAGTTATCACAATATATAAAGGTAGGCCTAGTGTGAGAAAAAATATAGAAGAATAAAATAAATATGTACAAAGCCATTTTTTTCTTTCATTAAAACACTTATGAGCATTTGGACATTTGAAAAGAAGCGACTAACTGTTTAATACCGGTGTGTATAGTTATTTTATAAGCCGTACCATAGTGTAACTATGCAAGGTAAGTTTTTCAGGGTAAACAAAGGGTGGAAAGTAATGGTTTTTTAAGTCGAAGAAACATTAAACTTGAAACCTATTGCTGAATTAATATCCGAAGCTTTTTTTTAAAGAATAAAACTTGTTTATTTGTATAATTTTGTGAAAAAGTAAAAATAAAATAAACAAGTTGTGTATTAGCTTGGTGGAATAGCAAACCTTCTCGTGAAACCAGACCTCCGTTTGAGCTGGAACGAATACTTGTACAAGGAAACCTTACAAGATCCACAAGGGGAATTGGTCTGAAATACTCCACTTGTGTGCTCTGAGATCAATGTATGGACACGCAGTTTAGTCAGCAAATAGTAAATAAATAGTACAATACAATAGCCCAAAGCGCCATTTAGCGTACAAAAATTTCAAATTTTCAAAAATCCGTTATCAGTAAATTACCCAATTATGAACAGGGTTGCCACTATGTTCTTACTGCTCCAGATTTACTGTGTTTTCCAGGTTTTTTGGAAGGAATTTCCACTTTTACAAGCAGTTTCATCAAACTAACTGGTGTGAAACCATGTAACTTAGGTTTTATATAGAGTAATATAAGATTGACATCTTCTGTCACTTCACAACCCTGGTTTAAGGGGTAGCAAGACATTTTTGAAACAACATATTTAATTATTCACTCCAGGTTTTTGGTTATTTAAATATATATTTTGCTTTCAGATTAATGCCCCAAATTAACCAATACGGTATTCAAGTATTTTTACCAAATTTTACAAAATCCCCTGGGTTTTTACAGTTTTCCAGCAGCATGGCAACCCTGTTAAGACTAGAACCAAAATCACGATTTGAGCGCGGTATTACCATACAACGTCTACATATCAAGTTTATACTAAATAGATCACACCCCATCAGTTGTTGTCCCAGTTAAAAACAGACATACAGAGAGGTAGACAGACATGAGGACATGCACAATTGCAAGACCCACTTATAGAACGTAAAGATCCACTATGATCTAAATGTTTAAAATGTGCACGATTACAATACCTTATGCTAGGATGACTTTTCTTCCAAAAACGTGAGCAAACATTTTGGGTATTCTATTTGTGCATAAAGAGCTATTCCAAGCAATAATTTTTAAAAGATAAAGTATGACGTATTACCTTTTCTCTGCACAATGACTCTCAAAAGGGGTCTAGCATTGAGTATTGCTCTCCCTAGGTTGTCGTCATTGTTGATGGGGAGAAGATCCCCATCACTTGGATCTGTGTACGAGATGAGAAACGGCACATCGGCAAGGTGATGAAGGCGCTCCACCAACTCTTTGAAGTCTTCATACTTCCCAGTGCTATCCCGAGTCACTGAGAAGCGCCGGAACTCAGCGTCAAACTGTAAACACGAATTAAAACCAGAGTAAGATACAGATGTACATGTAAATAATTAGCGATCATCAAAATGTGGGTTAAATTAAGTACATAAATACTTGTGAGGCTTTGTATACTTTTGCCAAAAGTCTAGTTTCTTAGGGTATGTATTACATAGCTCTGTATCCTTTCATAACAATGTTCTTAGGAACCTTAAGATATTCCAAGCTTGTTCACACTTTACATGCAAAGAGAGTGCTTCAAATAGAGTGCATACGAATTATGTTTGTTTTATTATAATGTATTTCTTATTATTATTACACATTTAAGAATATGAAGAATTAAATTATATTATATTTATAAAGTTCCATGTGTGTATGCAAATAAGACCAAACACACCAAACTCACACAGCAGCATAAACATTTAATAACAAGCTATTGTGATCTGTAGTTCGTTTTAGGTTCCTGCATCAATATCATTTAATAACAAGCTATTGTGATCTGTAGTTCGTTTTAGGTTCCTGCATCAATATCATATAAGAACAAGCTATTGTGATCTGTAGTTCGATTTTAGGTTCCTGCATCAATATCATTTAAATACTATTTTTTGAGGTTTTAATAGTTTAGTTCATCAATATTGATTTAAGTTTTGCTCTATTAGCATATGGAAGTTAGAAAGATTAGGTTAAATTAGCTGGATAAGTGCTGTAATAATATAATTATATATAATTTAAAAAAAATATGTTATCTAGATCATTTTGTTAAGTTTTTAGAGGGTTTTGATGTACATACATAAAAATAACTATATTTCACATGCATTTTAAAAAGTATGTAGGGAAGATTGCAAGGGACCAATAAAGAGATGGTAGGAGCAGAAAACAGAAAATTTGGGAGTTTGAGAAGAAGGGAAGCACTTAAAGAAGGAAGAATGGTGGAAGACGGAGGCATGGGCCTGGTCATAGGCTGGAAACGGTTGATTTTGACAAAATAACAAAGTTAACCCTCCTAATAAACAAGATATTGGCAAGCAATGTTGCTTTAAAAAAGCGTGAATCAGTTTGCGAACATGTGGCCCACTTATAAACCTACCTACAAATGCAAAAAATAGTCTAAACAACATTTCACCTTTTTCCACTCATGAAATTGACCCCAAATTATATGTTTATATGGTTTAAAGAAATCTTGAACTAATACAATTACAAGACAGAAGTACCCCTCCAAAATAAGCCAATTGTTACAACCGCCGAACCTGTTAGATGAGCTCACAAATATAAAAGATTAAATTAATGTTTAAAATACCGGTAATTATTATGAGACAAGCCTAACTTTAAAGCCTTCTCTAATTTAGGTTATATGACTGTGGTTCTTACCCAACCTAACTTAACCTAGCCTACAAGCCTAACTTTAAAGCCTTCTCTAATTTAGGTTATATGACTGTGCTTCTTATCCAACCTAACTTAACCTAGCCTTTCACAAATTAAAGTTTTTAAATTTTGAAAAATATTGTTCAAGTAATTAGTGACAATGATTTTTATATATGACATCTACAATGTAAAGGATCATGGGTCAACCCTAGAGTATCAATATTTATGTTTCTGTGTTTCTCTTGTGAGTATAGTATTTTGCTATGGTACAATATTTCAATATTTTATTCACTTAATTACACACACACACAAGAGCATGTAGAATCAAATTACAGCAGGTGTATGAATTTTGCACACTTCTAATAAATATTACACCCAAACAAAACTGGATAACAAAACGCTGAAATCGCTTTCGGAATGTTGATTCGTTGACAATGATGGGTAAATTTATTATGATCCTGTGCAGGAAACTTTGTGACCCTGAGCAGTTAAAACTGCTATGCCATCAAATTATGTCTAAAATAAGTGATTAATTATTTTTTTAAATACATTTAGTACCAGTAACTTATGCTATCTATGGTAATTAAAAATCAACTTTATTAATACATAAAAGGTTAGGTTAATATGAGTTGGGAAAGTATTCTAATAATGAAAAAATAGACTAGGCTTTGTTGTCTTATTATTTTCATTACATTATTAATATATGTATTACATTGTCTTTTTGACAAGTTCTTTTGTTTAATATAGTCAAAATGTGTGGCTTTTACAAATGGTTTATGCAATTTTGTGAAAACAATAAATTTACTTCATGATTTAACATAAGTTGTGAAACGTGTTTTAGAATAAGGTAGTTGATAAAAAGGATTTTTTTTTCAGAAGTAGCCCACATTATAAGACTAGCAATATATCTGGTTTTTATATTACTATGCTTTATGTTAATAATAAAAATAATAATAATATTTAGCACCACATCTTACTACCTGTTCGGGTTGTACGCTTTAAGTACTAATTACTCTAATGGATTAGGAATTGGGAAGGTTAAATTAGAGGAAGTGAACCCGCATTTGCGTGGAGGGAGAGTGGAAAACCATTTAGGAAAAACCACCCCCAGTTCACCCGACCGAGATTCGAACCTCGATCTCCCCGTCCTCAGCAGTCGAGCAGCTCAACACGACTAACGTGTTAGCCAACTACGCCACTGCTTTATCTTGAAGGACAAACGATAAATCTCTAGTTTCAATGTTCAAGGCCATGTTTAACAACATAGCTTTGGTGGCAGCATGGTCTAGCACGCTACTCTCGTGTCAGACTAGACTGCCGATGACGGGGAGATCGGGGTTTGAATCTCGGTCGGGTGTACTGAGGCTGGCTTTTCCAAATTGGGTTTCCACACAAATGTGGGTACAATACCTCTAAATATAACCTTCCTATTCCCTAAAACTATTAGCGTAACTAGTACATACGCATATAACCTGAATGGGTAATAAGACGCAATGTTAAAAAAGAATAGCCAAATATTCACTTATTTGATTTTAAGAGTTTCTTGTTTTTGCTGTTTTATTTGAATGATCCATGTTGTTCTTATGTTCGAAAAAATGTATGAACAATATCAATATTTTGTTTTAAAAATATTTAAAAAGACAAAAATGTAACAAATGAATAATGAAGATAATGATAATTATGACAACAAAAATGATGATAATGATTATGATAATAATATAATCATAATAATATATTGTAACGAAATAAATAAGATAGTTTGTATACACTAGATATTAACCGATATTTTATAAAAGTGATATTCTATCAAATATTTCTGAGAGCCACAGATGACACGGTTTGACCTATGAATATGTGAAAGTTGATCTGCTAACTTTTCTAGCTTTCAGATAAAATTATTCCTATCAATTAATGAATATCAAATTTTAAGTTTGTTAGGTTTTTTAGCATAGGACCTTACTACTTGTCCGGGTTATAAGCCTATGGACTAATTATACTAATATGTTAGGGATTAAGAACGTTTAATTTTAGAGAAAGTGCTCCCATGTGTGCATGGAGGGAGAGTGGAAAACCAAGCTCAGTGCACTCGACCGGGATCGGACCCCAATCTCATCTTTGACAGTCCAGGTTAATACTATAGCAGTGTGTTAAACCATGCGGCCACCGTAACAGGTTGGTTAGTTATATCAATATTTATTAAAATACTAGAGAGGCAAATCTAAAAGTATTATAGGCCCTATTAATATACCAGACTAGTGTGCAAACAATTTATTTTTGAAAATAATAAAACTGACAGACAACATGTGATGCACAAAGGGAAAGACGTTCAAATATTTTACTTTGATTATAAAATAATTATTAATTAATTTGTGAGAGGACAAAGATGCTTTTACCATATTCATGCCATATTGGTTACCTTCCTTCAAAGTAAGCCTGGAGTGTGACAGCTTATTTACTATACTCTAATACAGAGTGGTCCAATGTTTTTCATCCCAAGGGCCAAATCTGATTACCAGTTTGCACCGGGCCGAAGATATATTTGACAATCTCATCAACTTAATAAAAGCGTAAAAAAAAACTTAATAAATTTATCGGATATTTATTTGAGGTATTTAACGTGCATTCTCTGAACCAACTGATTATACCAGCACACGAGAATTTTCTAAGGTGAGAACGAAAAGGCCTACCAATTCTGTCGGAAAAGGTATCTTCATATACCTTCCAGGGTTCTTTTACATGCTGCACTCGATATGGGACCGACGACTTTATTTCCTCTCCGAAAGATGTTGTATTGCTGTTTTTATCGGTCAAGAAAAAATCCCTTCAGCCTAGGCTGTATAAGAATCCACGAACATAGGGTCGTGCAGCGAGCACTGCACCCTGAGACCTCCGAGGTCAACAACTTAATAAACAATTACTTTCATTACTTGGATACAAATTGTATTTGGGTTGGAAGAATTATAATTATTATCTTACTACCCTTACGGGTTATACTCACTTACGCTAATGTGTAATGGTAGGGTGATTGTGAGATGAAATGGGGGACCTACAGTTTAACGTGGGGTCCGAACCACGGTGAAGGCCTGGCATTCCCCACATTCACAAGATGTCTTGTCAGAGGTGAAGGAAGGGTTTGGGAATCAAGTAAATCTGTTCCGGGACCGAGGATTGAACCCTGGACCCCCAGCACCCAAGTCTGACACCTTACCCCTAGACCACCAGATCACAGGTTGGAAGAATCTTTCAAATTTTAATAAAAAGGAATTTAGCACTAAACCCCCAAAAATACATAGTGAAATAGGCATGCACACACACTTTCAAAAAACTAATTAGCACAGTTAAAGATACCTATGTATTTATACATATTTTTATTAGTCAAATAAATGCATAATAAAATGCAATCATGACTTTTTTGAATACATATTTTTATTTTTATTCTTTTCAAATCTGACAAAGGAGCTCCCTTTAATTTTCCTCAAGGATAGTGTGAAGAACCCATTTTCAGTGAGCCAGGGCCACCAGATGGATCACACTGCTCTATTACATTAACATCCGTCCCAACTTTTATGAACATTTAATTTTCTAAGACATGGAAGGTTAGGTTGGTTGGTTGGTTGGTTGGTTGGTTGGTTGATGTAATTCACAACATATTAACAATAATTTTAAGCACACTACTCTTATAATTATTAGTCTTAAGTAAAATATATTTTTAAGTGTATAAGATAATTATTTATATGTTATGGATTATAAACTAAGTCAACCTAACCTAGCCTTCCATATTTGAAAAAAACAACTTAAATATTAATAAAAGTTTGAAGGGTAGCCTCCATTTATTTAGGTGGACATTTAAGCAGGATTGGAGGTTAAAAGTTTTGAAAAATACGGTCGGACCCTACCCGGTGAATTAGGTGAGAGGTTACTATTTTCTAAATTCTAACTTAAATTGTTTTAATATTTTTACACATTTATTTTTAATGATTCAACTAGTTAATAATAATAATAAGCATAATAATAATAATAGTCTGCTACCTAATCTTAATGTTATTTTCAAGATTTTATTTTCCAAAAAGAAAGTGTTTGCATATTATGCCTGGCGGAGCTTGCCAACTTCTACACCTGTATTAACTGGAGTTAGGCCTTGAGTACCGAGAGACTATAATCAACACAATAATGCTAGATCCTACTGATAAGTCAATCTTCTAATAAATAAGGAACTTGTGTACATACATTGATATTAATACTGTGGAAAGTCAGACAATGAAATTGTTATCAGTTAAGGTAGATAGTTATTGCTAAAAAAAATAGCAGTGTAGGCATTCCTATACAATATTTTAGTATTTAAAATCCAAACAGTTAGAGCATAGTACTATGGGTAAGTATTTTAAATTCAAAGAAAAGTAATTCGAGCTAATTTCAAGGTGGTGCTTGAAATGGTTAAATGTTCCCTCAATGATTTTTGGCAAAATTAATTCGGGTTGGGCCTACATAAGCAATACACTCCAAGACAGCTAAACTAGTGGAATGTTCTGTAGAGCAAAATACTTTCGGTGGATTACATTGCCAAGTTATTATAGTTGTTAAGTACTGTATCTGTAAGTCATCTAACTAGCATATTTAAATTAAAAACATGATAAGTGGGGATTCCGTGTTCAGGTCTCATTTTTCAATAAATAAATAAATAATTTAGACTAAATATGCAGTAGACTCCTAAATCTTTTAAACGTCACTGATATTGTTATAGAAAAATACTTTAAGATAAATAAAAAGTGACCTCCAAAGTGCTTGAACTATGTTAGTTAAATGTACCCAAATGGTATTATAGCAAAGTATTTAATAGTATTTAAAACAGTTCTAGGCAGTAAACATGAAAGTGACAGTGTTAAATTGTTCCACAAAGATGATTTAACAAAATTGCAAGCAATATAAAAATCAACTCTAGGGGAGAAATTTCATGACCAACTAATTATATTATATTTTTAGCTAAAGGTTGTAACTAAACCATAAATGTTAATATCAGCCGACCCACCTTGCTTTTCACTTCCACTGTACCACTGTCAGTTTTATGTTGCGTTTTCAAGTTCTTCGACATAGCGTAAACATTTATACTTCACCTCAAACTTATTTGGAGCATAATAAACATAATTAAAAACTAAAAAACACTAATAAGCAACGCCAATTTGATCAAATTATTCACATTTCTAATACATTCTGCTACACTGAACCAGACACCAGTTAACAGACAAACACCGACATTTACAATGACGTCACACACATACACCTGCTGTCCTGTAGTCTCGACCTAAGGCGCATAGAGACATTAAGTTTTATAAACATAATATACTTATATAAAATAATCAATAAAAATAAAGTATTGAAATCTTAATCTTATAAATTATTACTTATTTTCAATTCATACAATGATTACAAATTTACTGGGGATGTATTAAATTACAAAGCCATAATTATTGATACACCAACATCGTGTTAGATTGATTAAAGCAAACCAAGTTCAACAACAAACCTATAGGTAGCGTGCGTTGATGTTTATTACTTTATGTTTATTTAACAATCATACACTGAACAATACATGCACTTTTATTCTTAAAGCTCTCAATGTTTATCTTTTTCACACATTCGTCTACAACATTTAGCCACGTCTTAGATGGCCTACGCCTTTCTTTTGATCTATACACTCTTCTCTCGTATATTTGCTTCGTTACTAAGGCCACAGTTATACTCTCAACATGCGCAAACTAAAGTAAGACGCTTCTTTCAGATTAACCCATTGGATTCTCTTTTAAACCGTACTACTTCAGCAAGTATTAATTACCGACTCTGTCCATACAAGTTTTTTTACATGAGCTAGATTTATTAGATAATCATTCTAACAGCACTCACATTGCTCTTGTATTGCTCCTAAAAAACCTAGGCTACACATCCATAAGACAAAGTTCACATTAACACACTTTTATATATTACCATCTTTGACTCTTTCGATATAACCTACGTCATTATTTTCAAGAGTTCACATACATCTAAATACTCTCCCAGATACATTATGCCGTATGTCTATTTCATCATCAATTATTTCATTTTTATATACTAACATTGTACCAAGATACACTAAATAATTCACTTTTTCTAACAGAATCCCATTTATAATAAGGTTAAAGCCATTTCCTGATCCATCCTTATAACAAAAACTACCATCCTAGTTTTGGAAACATTTATAAGGAGATCCAATCTGGATGTCACTACATTTAAAATGTTTAATGCATTCTGCAAGTTACTTTCACTCTCGGTCATTTATACATCATATGCATATAACAGCATTTTCACATTCACATCATCCATTTGTATATCAACCACGTTCTTACTAGCATCCCTCATAACTTACTCGTAAATAGGGCCTGTAGCTGAAAATTTCGAACTGTCATCTGCATACAATTGTGTAAGAGAGAAAGAAATTTCCGAAGATTTCCTTCTCTCTTACACCCATACAAGGCATCGTTCATTACCGAGATTTGATTACATATATGAGATACATCAATGTGGGATTAGTTAAATTAAATATATGTGTTAGTAAAATCTTTGAAGTACACAACAAAGTTTGAAACTGGCGATTTTTTCTTTAAATAAGTTGCTGTAGGATAATATCTACAATGATTTTTTTAAGGAAGCTCGTTTGAAAGGCTTTATTTCTTACCAAAATCTTACCCAATAGTAGTGTTTAGGTAGGATAAAAAAAACTTCAAGAAGGGAATTTTTACTTTCATTTCAAACGGATGTTTATCCTACCAAAATACTAATATATGATAATATTCTGGTACGAAATAAAGCTTTATAGATTGGGATTCTTACTGAAATCAGCGTTTAGTAGATACTGTACTTCCTACAAGCCTATAATCTAAATTATTGTTTAAACGTAAGACTTCGACACATAGTTTATCATTCAAACAAATGTAATATAGTTTTTAACTAACTTGTTTCATTATGGTTATCGAACTTTCAACATAATATGGTTTCTGAAAGCAATATACAATATATGAGTCAAATTTACTTTTTTTAAAAAAGGTAATATAATAATACTTTCTACAAGCCTATAATCTAAGTGATCGTTTAAACCTATGGCAACTACACAAAGTTTATAATTCAAACAAATGTAATAAAGTTTTAAGATACCTTATTCATCATATTTATTGAACTTTCAATATAATATGGTTTCTTAAACCAATATACAAGCTAATAGCCAACTTTAAAAAAGTGTAGTCTTTACAGACTGTAAACAACATGGATGATAAATACATATTAAAATATATTAGAGATTGTATTCGTATTTGTACAGTATTACCTGTAAAACTGAATTGTATAGCCTTTATTGTAAATGATTATTCTGGCAAGTGTGGTATATAATATCTCACTATTTTCAAACAATAACATTTTTATTCATCAGAAACATGTTTTCGCATAAGGATATTGAAAGAATCCGTTAAATCTTTCCCCTCACAATGAAGCAGATGATAAACTTGAGTGTCACACTTTGGTTCTTGGCAATGCGTATGTTTAGGTCCATCCAGTATAATATAGAGATCACTGGTCAATTCCTACAGTAGGGCCTTTCCACTTTGTAGTGTATGACATATCCCCATTGTCTCTATAATATAACTGGATGGACATCTGTGGATTAAATTTTCGAACTGTCGTCTGCATGCCATTGTGTAAGAGTAAAAGACATTTTAGGGTATCTATTTCTCTCTTAAACCTATATAAGCCAATGTGGCATTTTGACATCGTTCATTAATTTGATTGAATATATGAGATTAATTAAATGAAATAAATATGTTAACAAAAGCTTAGAAGAGCATATCAAAGTTCTAAACTGGTTAGTTTTTCTTTGAATAAGTTCATGTAGCCTAATATATACGATAATTTTTGAAGCTCACTTGTAAAGCTTTATTTTGTACCAGAATCCTACCCTATAGTTGTGTTTAGTTAGGATAAAAGACCTTAAAGAAGGAAATTTTTACTTCCATTCTAAATGGACGTTAACCTACCGAAATATATATATATATCTTAACATCAGTTATTACATTATTACATTTTCAGTCGGTTACTACTAACATCAGTTATTACATAGTTATATTCTCAGTAAATTATTATTAAAATCAGTTCTTTTATAATATTTTGTTGTTTGCAAACCCTAGTTCTTTATTCAAGGTCAAACTTCCCTTTTACTTTCTTTACCTTGCTAGTGACACAGCTGTCAAACCCTTCTACCTTACCTTCTTTCTTTTTCTACACTTTGTATTGTCAACCTGTTTTTGGTGTGAGCTACAAAAACATAAGATATATAATTTTAATCTCACCTTGTTTTGTTTAAAATAATTGAAATAGACATAAAACAATCTCGGATTCTTAAAGTACACTTGAAATTGTTATGAAATCATATGTAACACTAGTGTGAAATATTGAAAATCATCTTCCCCATTCTAATTGAGTAATTATTTTCTCATTAGTGAAAAAAAATCTTTTAACTACATATACATTTGAATGTTGCCTCTTTGCCTTAGGTACTTAGATAAAATACAATCATAATTGAAAATCTGTTACAATAGCATAATAATTAGGTACAACGCCCTAAT
>CABFOV010008250.1:0-24384 GCA_902141375.1 Timema poppense
CTCGTGCAAGTTCGGTACAATGTTACTAGAACTGCCCTCGTGCAAGTTCAGTACAATGTCACTAGAGCTGCCCTCGTGCAAGATCGGTACAATATGCCTAGAGCTGCCTTCGTGCAAGTTCGGTACAATGTGACTAGAGCTGCCCTCGTGCAAGTTCGGTACAATACCACTAGAACTGCCCTCGTGCAAGTTCGGTACAATGTCACTAGAACTGCCTTCGTGCAAGTTCGGTACAATGTTACTAAATATTATTTAAGCGCGTTTCATAAAACCTAACCATTTATATCTAATGATTCGATTAATTTTAAATTAGTTGAAAAATAACCAGCCCCGTGGTGTAGTGGCCAGTGCACCTGACTACCAACCTAAGGGTTTTTGATTCGATTCCCAGATGATAATCTTGGGTATTTTCCCCTAAAGATAAATCACCCCAAAGGTCACCGGGGTTTGGTTTGTTATGTTTAAGTTAGGCCTAAGTGTTCCCCACTGGTTCCACACCCTCGTACTCACTATCATCATCACCTCATCTCCTTGTGACATGGAAATAATGTACGATTAGTACATTTAGGCGTCCCCTGGGCAACAGGACCGGTACATTCGTACTGACTGGTCTTTCAACTACTGAGCTACGAATGATGTAACACAGACACAATATGAAATATAGTTGAAAAATGACACCTGGAGACGGGAATTGAACCCAGGACTTCTAGTTTTGTTGCCAGGTGCACTGACTATTATACCATGGGGCTGGTTGCCTTATTGATAATGTACAGTAGCCCCGTGGCTTCTTTCGCGCTGACTGACAGCTCACAGCTGATTTCTGACAGTCAACATTTAAGTATATACCTAAGTTTTGAATGTCAGATGTGACAGCTGCTAAACACATGTTTTTGCAGATAATATGGTTCGGCGTAAGGATACATAATTTGGTCTGGTAACGTTTCAAAGTTGTCAGTCAGCACCAAATAAGTCATGGGGCTACTATAGTATTACTATAAAAATAATAATGATTTGTTATTTCCGAATAAGTCGACGTTAGCTATTTTCAGCCAATGTTTTCAATAAAGAACTTTCTTATAGCTGACATCTACATTCCTACCGTAGATATGGTATAGTACTTGATGCTAGTACTTTAAAAAAAACATAAATTATTGCATAAAACCCGCAATGATGTGGAAGAATACATGTAATTGTTTTTAAATAGTAAATAGAATGCATTCATTCCAAATGTAGCTAACATTAAGAGTTTTAATGTCCAAAGCAAACGGACTCGTATGATAAGTTTCCTGGTTCATTACGCAGTCGAGAGGGCTCAGGGGGAGAGGGGGGGGGTTCGTTTGCGTGTTAAAAACACCTTCGGAGCTAGACGGTTGCTACAGCGGACACACTCAAGTGTTACAAGGCGAGCTGGAATCTCAAGTTCGTTCGGGCACACACTGGCGTCTTGTGTTTCTTGACACAGTGCGTCTGAGACAACCGCGTTGGCAGGACAAAGGGCGGACAGATAGTTGTCTAAATAGTGGATATAGGTAGAAGACAAGTCGAGGAGTGAGGACACTTTTGAATAAAACTTGAGTGTACGAGTGAGAAAACGAGATTGGACAAGCCCGACCATCAAAAGAAGGAGGCTATGAGATAACGATGAACAGAAATATGTAACATGAGAATTGAGTAATTAAAGAAGAAAAAGATAAGAAACATAAAAATAATTTACGATAAAAGTTACTAAAAACTGTTTGTACAGGAATAAGTGTTTTTTTTTAAATATAGCTTGTGTTTTTAATCCGTGAAGTGTCGTCAGCGTATGGTAAAGCGAGATAGTTGAGAAACATATTTTGTCATAACAGACAGTGGCCTTAAAAGAGAGCATAGTTGACGACACAACACCTCCTAAAGTTATCCACAAGATGGCCGACCTGTTGACGAAGGACAACCCTGTCTTCTCTGGCTACGTCTTCTGGAGTCTGATCCTGATGCTCAAGATGCTGTGCCTGTATTTCCTGACGGTGAGGCAGAGGTTCCGCAAGAAGGTGTTCATCAGTCCGGAGGACCTGTTCTTCGTGAGGGGCGGCGGCGGCGAGGTTCGCAACGACGACGATGACGTCGAGAGGGTGCGCCGCGCTCACAGGAACGACCTTGAGAACATCCCTCTCTTCCTGGTGGCTGGTTTGTTCTATGTCCTGACCGACCCCAGTCCGGATGTCGCCCTCAACCTGTTCCGGGTGTACGCTGTCACCCGGATCCTGCACACCCTCGTCTACGCGGTGTACCCCGTCAGACAACCGGTGAGGGCGGTCCTGTTCTTCGTGGGACTTATCGTCACCCTCGTCATAGTGGTGCTGTCCCTGGTCACCTTCCACCACGTGTAGCCCCCCGGTCGTTCGGACCATGTTTCCGCGCTGAATTCACTACTGAATTCAGTACGAGTTGACTGTTACTGAGTGAACTACCCACTATTATGAAAACCCGTTTTAGTGGATGCATGGTCTAAGGTGCTACTCTCACAGTAAATTAGACTGCCGATGACGATAAGGAGATTGAGGTTCAAATCTTGGTCGAGTGTACTGAGGGTCGTTTTTCAAAAATTGTTTATTACTCTCTTTCCAAGTAAATGCGGGTACACTTTCTCTAAATATAGTCTTCATAATCCTTAAAATCATTAGCGTAGTTAATACATAAACTCGAACGGGTAGTAAAACGCGAAGCTAGAACAAACTATTATGGATATTATTATTTATCAAATAACTATCATAGAAACTTGTACGTAACTTGGTAGTAGCACTGATCCAAGTTTTCACAGATGTTTTGGTATGAACACACAAACAGAAGAGAAACAAGAAGTCGTAGATTATCAAATTGAATATTGATTCGCTCTTTCAAACTTTCTTTCTTCTTAAAAACATCTTTGAGGGGTGTGGGGGGTTTTCACCGCGTCTTACTACCCTTTCGGGTAGTACGCATATGAAATAATCAAGCTAATGTGCTAAGGACGAGTAAGGTTGAAGTTAGGAGTGTAATCACATTTGCTTGGAGGGAGAGTGGAAAATCCTTTAGGTAAAACATACCCTCACCACACCCGACAGGTATTCGAATCCTGATCTTCCAGTAATTTTCATTCCAGACTATAGCAAGAGTGACACCTTAAATCATGTGGCTACCGAGGGGGGGGGGGTCCCGGATAGCTGCCATCGTGGTTTCAGTACATGTTTGTTTATTGAATTAAGTATGAAATCACTGGCCGTGTGTAAAGAAAGAGTGGTAATCCTCGCAAGAGGGGAATTCCCGTCTACAGGATCCAGGGGTGTCCAGAAGATAGGGACGTGCCGAGGCCTGATTCTTGTTGCGAAGACTCGTATGTCGAGTGACTTGGAGCTCGCTACAAGTACCATGCCTTTAATGACAACCCTTTTGTGTTTAACGTTTAACTTCTGTTAAAAAAAAATCATTTGAAAAGGGTTGTAAAGACACAGGTTAATTCAAATACCTTATGGCCGTTCTTTGAAAGGAAGATCAAGTTAAGGTTAGTAATTTTGCAGTTTTTATCTTAAGTTATTATTTATTTATTTTGACAAATAAAATAAAATATATCTCCAGTAGAAATATATAGTTTAATTTCGTTCACGTGGTGATATCAACAGTTGTTGAATATCTGTCATTAGCATAGCGGTATTAGATGAGAAACTTTCTAAATTAAGAAAAAAAGTTTCAATAAATTCAAGGACGCTCTTGACAGATATTCGGAAACTGTTGATATCCCCACGTGAGTAAAATCTAGCTAAATATTTACACTTAACAATTGGTCAAACAAAACGTTTCGCTAGTAAAATTTTAAAGTCCTGTCCTTCTCTCTTGTGTGTGAAAGAAGCTCCGAAGATCCAAAGACGTGGGAAATCGGTGACCTTGAAGAAATTTCAAGGCCATAGCAATAATTATTCGTTTTATTTGATGAAAGGTGTACAGAACTGTCTTTGTCGTCTTTCATCAACATATCAGACCATTGCAAAAATATAATGGTTATTTTGTTAAACAAAGTAACTCACGCAAAGTGTTGAGAAATGTTCTTATTTTTACGAGTGAAATAAATGTAGCCCTAGCAGTGTTTATTATGTACAGTACATTTAAAAAAATTAAATAGTGTTTTAACTCAAGGTTAGTTTTAACCTTTTTTATATTTTTAAAAAACCCTGATTTCATTCCTAAACCTCCCGCATACAGTCCAATTTTCATAGAAGGAACCTTATCTGACAGCTATGCAAGCTACTAGATCTACTTTTACGTATCCATACGTCAAGTCAAGTGATCTACAGCTGTCATATTTGATACATATTATAAATACCTGGGTGACCTGGCGGTCTAGGGGTAAGGTGTCGGACTTCTGTGCTGGGGGTCCGGGGTTCAATCCTCGGTCCCGGCACAGATTTATCTGATTGCCCAACCCTTCCTTCACCTCTGACAAGACATCTTGTGAATGTGAGGAATGCCAGGCCTCCACCGTGGTTCGGATTCCACGTTAAACTGTAGGTCCTCCATTTCATCTCACAATCACCCTACCATTACACATTAGTGTAAGTGTGTGTAACTCGAACAGGTAGTAAGACGCGGTGCTAATAATAATATAAATACCTATAGCGTAACAATGATGATATAGTAAAATATTATCAACTTTGATCGCACAAAAATATGTTTGTATTTTCTAAAATGGCTCTTCTGACGTATGAGAGTCTTGACTACGGATCTGGCAGTCCCACTACTGCGCCTGCGCAAGAATTCAAAGCAACATAGAAGCCGGTTCGTCCATAGAGATTGCAAGGCGGGTGAGTCTTGTCAACCGGAACGCTCGGACTAATTCCTACTTGGCAAGACTGTGACGTAACATATCAAGTCCACAGAGGAGTTTAGTTAGCACACCTCGTAGCGAGACATGTTGGTCATCTGGACTGCAAAAAAATATAACTATATAAATAACTTTTGGGCGTTTCACTGATGTTGAAATAATTGCTGATAGGTTGCAAAAAAATTGTTGGAATAAATTGTCGAAAGTCTAGAGAGCCGCTATTTGGATCTTTTTTTCAATACGTCTTAATAACCTATGTGCTAATTACACGAATGTGCTAGGGATTAGGAAGGTTTAATTTAGAAGAATTATGCCCGCATTTTCGTGGAGGGAGAGTGGAAGACCATTTATGAAAAATCCTCTTCAATGCATCCAACCAAGATCAAAACCCAGTCTCCCCGTCTCCAGCAGTCTGGCCTTACACCATAGTAGCACGTTGGACCATGGAGTCACTGAAGTGGGTAATTTTGAATTTAAAATAAAAACTGTGTGAGATTTTTATTTCAAAATCTATCTTGGAAATCATGTAATATTAAGATCTAAATAATATTTAAGCATTGGGATGAATAGTATTTTCAGTTTGTAGCATCGTTGTAGGATTCCGGCAGGAAGAATTTTTTTTTAATACAAAAAATACGCTAAATATTGATGACATAAACAACACAGGAATGAAAAGACTACTAGCTAGAAATTTAAAAGCATAAATTTTCACCACTATAGATACAATTATATAATTATTAGTGAATAGTTTCAAAGATGGTTGAAGATTATCATGCTAAAATGTGTTTAAAACTTGTTATAATAATAATAAATAATATTTAGCACCACGTCTTACTACCCGTTCAGTTTATACGCTTTAAGTACTAATTACTTTAATGGATTAGGAATTGGTAAGGTTGAATTAGAGGAAGTGAACACGCATTTGCGTGGAGGGAGAGTGGAAAACCATTTAGGGAAAACCACCCCCAGTTCACTCGACCGAGATTCGAACCTCGATCTCCCCGTCCTCAGCAGTCGGGCTCAACACGATAAGCGCGTTAGCCAACTAAGTCACCGAGGCGGGTTAAAGCTTGTTATTGGTAAAAGTTCTGTGGAATAAGACCTCTTTCATCTTTATAATTAAAGGTTTCCTCGTTAAATACTAGGCCTATCGACTTTACAGAGATTTAGAGCTCTCGCTGGTTAATTCTAAGCAAAACGTAGGTTTTTACCCCTTCACACCGTGATGAAAACATTAAAACTACCCCTCACCTAACTCTTACAGTTTTGTGGGGTGTGGAACTTGATATTTAATTTCTTAGCAAATTGGATAGATACAATAATAATATTTAGCACCACGTCTTACTACCCGTTCGGGTTATACGCTTTAAGTACTAATTACTCTAATGGATTAGGAATTGGGAAGGTTGAATTAGAGGAAGTGAACCCGAATTTGCGTGGAGGAAGAGTGGAAAACCATTTAGGAAAAACCACCCCCAGTTCACCCGACCGAGATTCGAACCTTGATCTCCCCGTCCTCAGCGGTTGAGCTCAACACGACAAGCGCGTCAGCCAACTACGCCACCGAGGCGGGTCTGGATAGATACAAAGAGAAATGTTTTATTCGCCGATACACAACCATGCACAAGTCATGGTTCCCATGGAGATGTAAACAAAGAAGGTTAATGTAGTTCAGATGAGCCACTGTCTACCCAACAGGAATGTTGGAGATTCGATAAGAAAGTCGAGTTTTATCTGGAAGCTGATAGTTTTAAGAAATTCTGGGTCCCTAACCTTAAAAATAAGTTTTGGTTTGTCAAAATCAGTTCAACCGTTTACTCATGATTTCATCTACCAGAAATTGACTTTTTAAATTATATGATAGTTATATAGAAGATACCCGCCTCGTTGGCGTAGTTGGCTAACGTGCTAGTCGTGTTGAGCTCGACTGCTAAGGACGGGGCGATCAAGGTTCGAATATCGCTCGGGTGAACGGAGGGTGGTTTTTCCTAAATGCTTTTCCACTCTCCCTCCACGAAAATTTGGGTTCACTTCCTCTAATTCAACCTTCCCAATTCCTAATCCATTAGAGTAGTTAGTACTTAAAGCGTATAACCCGAGCGGGTAGTAAGACGCGGTGCTAAATATTATTATATAGAAGATTTTTAATTTGGTATTAATGATTTAACAAGTACTGTCCAAACAACACACAGCCGTATGATCCCATGAACTCCAACGCAACCACCAGAAAGTGATATATATATATATATCAGTCAAATAAAATAAAAACCAACACCCAAAATTAAATTATTTGTAACACCATCAGCTGGTATCAAAGCAAGCTCTCTTGGGTGTGTAACTAACCATACGCCGTGACCACTTGTACACGGGGGAAGGCCATCAGGTTTCCACACAGCCTGTACCTCCCTCAGGACCAAGCTTCAACCTCTCATCTAATGTAGTTCAACCCGAAGTCGTGCGAGTGCTAATAAGGTGACATCAAGGTGAGACGTGATAGCTAACAGGCGGCGGTAAAACCCTGAACCCGCGACCTCTCTAACCCAAGAGCCCTCCCCCTGCTGTGATTGAACCTCTACCGGTGCGCCACAAGGGGTTACCGTAATTATAATAACATTCTAATTGGTCCCAGCTCCCTCGCCGTAGTGGTTAGACAACCTAGCGACACGGATGCACTGCGGGCTTGTATACTCCTGGCTGCTTTGAGGTAACAATATTCTGTTGTATGACGAATGCGCTTTCCTTTGGGTCAAACAATCTAGATCAGGGTTTACCAAACTTTCTCCGGTCATGTGCCCCTTTCTGGGCCATGGTCGAACCAATGTGCCCCATACAGCTCTTCTTAAGAAAATAACATGGATCCCTAATATCTTGTAAAGTATAAACGGTAATTCCAAATATATATTTTTGTTGTCACCGCGTCTTACTACCCGTTGTCGGTGACCTGGCGGTCTAGGGGTAAGTTGTCAGACTTCTATGCTGGCGGCCGGGGTTCAATCCTCGGTCCCGGCACAGATTTATCTGATTACCAAACCCTTCCTTCACTTCTGACAAGACATCTTGTGAATGTGAGGAATGCCAGGCCTTCACCGTGGTTCGGATCCCACGTTAAACTATAGGTCCTCTATTTCATCTCGCAATCACCCTACCATTACACATTAGCGTAAGTGCGTATAACCCGAACGGGTAGTAAGACGCGGTGCTAATAATAATAATAATAATAATAGTAATAATAACATTCTTTAAATTGAAAAAAAACCACTTGAACATGGGAATTGAACCCAGGAATTTTAGTTTAGTACGCTAATGCTTTAATCACTGAGCTATCCGGGGATCGATTACAGTGTCAAGTTGTCAGTTTTTAATTTAAAGGTGGCTGCGTTATCTGATAGCTCTTGATCTTAATAAAATCACAAATTTGTAGCCGATGATTTCCGCACGTCCCTCATAGACTCTGCCTTAAAATATTAGTGAAGAATGACTCTGGGCACGGGACGATTCCTGAATAGCTTGCGTTGGCTTACTAAACCAAAGGACACGGGTTCGATTTCCGTATCCAGGTGTCATTTTTCAATTTTCAAGCGGCTTTAACAATAATAAATATCGATTATAATAACTTTGCTCTCGAACCCATTATGATATGCGCACTCGTACAATTGTCCTTGCACAATTGGTAGCGTAAAGTCCTCCCAGGTCGATGGTGTCTGCCTTATCTGATAGATCGTGATCTTAATTCATCACATATATGTAGTTGACGATTTACACACGTCCATCACAGATTCTGTCTTAAAATATGAGTGAAAAATGACTCTGGGCACGAGGTGATTCTTTAATAGCTCAGAGGTTATAAATTTAACGTACCAAGCGGGTTAGATTCCGGTGTATAGGTGTCATTTTTTAATTTAAAAATTAAAAGTATTTGATTTACTTTGACCAAAAAGGTTTTTTGTTTATTTTGTAATGGAAAGTACAAAACGTCCACCCCACCACAACGTTAGATCCCCGTCGTTTCAACAACACGTCGTTGGTTGCAAGATTGCGGCTACCTTGAGGTAGACATCTAGTTCTGTCATTAATCAGGAACTGGATGGAGCAGAAACCAAGCTAGTTCTCAAGCCACAAAGAGAAACAACACACAATCCAGTCAAGGACAATGGCTACATGCAACTCTTGTTTGTTGCAATCCTACTGGCGGGTCAGGGGTCATCACTGTTTTGTAACGTGACTGGTTGGCGTGGGGAGGGGGGGTTACCTCTAGGTGTGTATGACATCTATACAGACCACCCGTGGTTCGGTTCCCGTTACGTTACGATATATTATCAGTGGCGAATCGTAGCTAAAATTAGTGGGGGTGCTGCTCCAGAAAATTTTTAGCCTTGGTTTTAAAATTTTGTAAAAGGAAAAAAATATATATATAAAAAGAGAATTTATTCAGGAACTTTATAAAATCTTAACAAAAAAAAAAACTTTTGTACTTACTTTAACTTAAACTGTTACAGTTCAAACTTGATCTATTCATTTAAAAATGAAGTCCGTTCTTATTATTTTAATTTGTGCAAAAAGTTCAATAATTTTCTCCTTGATCTCTGGATGACATTGAGGAAATTTTTCCCCATTGAAAGTACTTCAAGAGCATTTAGTCTTTATGTTAAATAAAATAACCGAAAGAAAATGAATCAAATAGAATAGCTGGAAGCAGAATAATAATCTAATCCTACAACCCTCTACACTTTATCACATTCTAGAATACGGTATATGGTTTTAAGCACAACATAAGCTGATAAAAACAACCTTGCTTCCACCATCATGCCAAAGCCGGAACTGTGGGAGCAACAGTGCTCTCTCTACCTGGCAGTCCCACCTCCCTCCTAAGTGCGCATGCTCACAACAGTCAAAAACCACGTCGCTGCGACTGTGAAGCGCACAGTTCCATACAAAGATTTTTGTATATTTTTCATAAACTGGGGGATGGCTACCGAAGTACTGATACTAAGATTAAGGAATATATGTTGTACTACAAAAATAAAGAAAGCATTAAAGAAAAAAATACTCATTATATTAAATGTTATCGATAATATCAAGTGGAAATAGGGGGTTCTGCAGTTCCGCAGTGCCTATACACAGCCCGCCACTGGCTATTATCATCCACAGAAAGAACAAAGTAAACTTCAAAGAGTTGGGAATAAAGGTTATTATTTTACCGATACTCTGAACTGGTGGTCACACAACCTAAGGCATCTGGTTTAATTGGCCAGTGACAGGTATGTTGAGGTTTGTGTACCGGACGGATGTAGTGAATTGGTTTTCCCTAAGTGCTTTCTTTCTCATTCTTTTCACAAGGTTGCAGGTACTTTTGCTCTAAATTCTACCTCCCTTACCTTTAAGTCAAAAGTGTATAAATAAAAATGTACAGGATGGGTAGTAAGATGAATATAGCGCTATATTTTCTTATTGAACATTTTAAGGACATTTGAGGAAATACAAATATATTTCTGAGGTCAACATTGATAACATGTTATTATTATTATTATTATTATTACAAAAAGGTATTTCCACTTACCTTCCAGGGTTATTTTACATACCACAATTGACAAAGGACCGATGGTTTTACTTCCCCTCCTAAGGAGGTTGTGCTACGGATTTTCATCACTCAGTAAAAATCCGTCGACCCCGGCTGGGTACAAAAAGTATGTTATGTGACAGCGACAGAAACCGGATCTTAGGCCTCGACTTCGCTTCAAAAAATTTCAAACTTCGCATTGACTTCGCATTTTAAAAAAAAGTTACCTTCTTTCACTTAAAGATTTACTGTTAAGGTTCAAGTTGTAAATTATGAGCTAAAAAAACTTTGTGAGAGCAAGCATAAATACCAGCTTCGGTGGCCGAATGGTCTAAGGCGCTACTCTCCCAGTAGACTAGACTGACGATGACGGGGAGATTGAGGTTCGAGTCTCGGTCGGGTGTACTGAGGGTTTTCTCAAATTGGTTTTACACTCTCCCTTCATTCAAATATGGGTACAATTAATATATTATTATTATTAGCACCGCGTCTTACTACCCGTTCGGGTTATACGCACTTACGCTAATGTGTAATGGTAGGGTGATTGTGAGATGAAATGGAGGACCTACAGTTTAACGTGGAATCCGAACCACGGTGGAGGCCTGGCATTCCCCACATTCACAAGATGTNCGGGTTATACGCACTTACGCTAATGTGTAATGGTAGGGTGATTGTGAGATGAAATGGAGGACCTACAGTTTAACGTGGAATCCTAACCACGGTGGAGGCCTAGCATTCCCCACATTCACAAGATGTCTTGTCAGAGGTGAAGGAAGGGTTTGGTAATCAGATAAATCTATGCCGGTACTGGGGATTGAACCCCGGACCCCAAGCACAGAAGTCTGACACCTTACCCCTAGACCACCAGGTCACCTATATTTCATATAAATACTAAATCCCTCATCTCTAAATCCATTAGAGCAATTAGTACATATCCAAACGGTTAGTAAGACGCGGTGATAATAAAAAAAGAACATATCGTAGGAGTTATGCCACATTTAACCATGTGAAACAACTCTTGTAAATGTTGTATTATTGGTATGCAGGTTGCAGCAATGCGGAGTAACCGGTTCGCTTGTCGACTGCAGGAAGTCCTCGGACACTTGTTTGTTACACATTAGTGTACAGCCACAGGCGTAATAACACCACCAGGTTTAGGTCAAAGGGGCGTGGCTCAAGGTTATACGGTCATGTTTTAAATAGGGGGAAGAGGAGGGCTTGGAGTATAGTGTGACCTTATTTGTGTGGAGTGAGAGTTGAAAAACTGGCAGGGATTCAAACCCCCAACCTTCCTCTTCCTCCCCCTCAAAGGACAAACTAGACAAGACAAGACTGATGCCCTGGTCGATGTGGGCACCGAAACTTGATTGACAAATTTTAAATCTCTTATTTTGAATTCTACCATTTATTCCAAAAACGTTTACACATTTACTACTTACGATAATCTGTTAGGGATGAGAAAGGTGGAATTTATAGCATGTGTGCCCTCATTTTCTAGGCAGGAAGAGTGGAGAATCATTCATGAAAAGCCAATTATAGATAACCCAACCGGTATTCGAACCCGAATCTCCCCGTCATTGACTGTCATTTAAAAAAATATATATTACAAATTTAGTTAGAAACTGCTCATTTCATGCGCTTCTTACGACCCCCAATTCCAACCCGAATGGTTTCAGATATTATCTCCAACTAATAGCTCCTAAATTTCTCTCTCCCCCTTTACGAGCCTCCACAACTCATTTCCTCCAACTAGTAGCTCCTAAATTTCTCTCTCCCCCTTTACAAACCTCCACAACTCATTTTCTCCAACTAGTAGCTCCTAAATTTCTCTCTCCCCCTTTACAAACCTCCACAACTCATTTTTCACGCGCGTGTTATCAAACTAAGTTAATTTGTATATATATATCGATGATCTAACCTCTGCGCTTAGAAAGTTCGCAACTATCATATGATTTTTGTCGTTTTATAAGATTCATTTTGTTGACCTGGTTAATTATGCAAAAAAGACCCATTTACGTCCAAGATTAGAAATCATCGTTAGTGGTAATGAGCCTGTCTGGTTTGTTGACGTAACTCTGGACCCAGAGGGGTGGGGTTCGCATCTTGGCAAGCTGGTTCTTTAAAGATTTAGACCAGAGTTACGAAAACATTTTGATGATAAAACGTTTTTTGATATCCTTAAAACCCGCCTCGGTGGCGTAGTTGGCTAACGCACTTGTCGTGTTGAGCTTGACTGCTGAGGACGGGGAGATCTAGGTTCAAATCTCGGTCGGGTGAACTGGGGTGGTTTTTCCTAAATGGTATTCCACTCTTCTTCCACGCAAATGCGGGTTCACTTCCTCTAATTAAACCTTTCAAGTTCCTAATCCATTAGAGTAATTAGTACTTAAAGCGTATAACCCGAACGGGTAGTAAGACGCGGTGCTAAATATTATTCTTAAAGTGGGAGCAGATTTGGTTCCCCCCCACTTCGGTAACCTCATGGTCTAACGCGCTACTATCTCAAGAGACTAGACTGCTGATGGTAGGGAGATTTCTTCTCATGTGAGAAAACAACTTTTGACATACGTATGTGATGACAAATATCGCACATATTGGATGCACATATTCAACTACTTTTGGGAATCAATACCTGTAGAAGAAAGAATATGGTGACCTGATGGTCTAGGGGTAAGGTGTCAGACTTCTGTGCTGGGGTTCCGGAGTTCAATCCTCGGTCCCGGCAAAGATTTATCTGATTACCAAACCCTTCCTTCACATCTGACAAGACATCTTGTGAATGTGGGGAATGCCAGGCCTCCATCGTGGTTCGGATCCCACGTTAAACTGTAGGTCCTCCATTTCATCTCACAATCACCCTACCATTACACATTAGCGTAAGTGCGTATAACCCGAACGGGTAGTAAGACGCTGTGCTAATAATAATAATAATAATAATAATAATAATANAAGAAGAAGAAAGAATATAGACCTGATATACCAACCTCACATACCAAATATACCCAAATACCACATTTCCTAGTGTTGTGTTTCTTCGACAATTATAAAAATAAGATTAGTCGTAAGTTATATTCACGCAATCTATGTCATTGGTAGCTTAAATCAGTGTTAGTTGTAGCGTGATTCATCCTCATACTGTATTCTAGGATTAGATATATCAAGTTTATTGATTAGTAAGTGTACAGCATACCGATATTTCAGTGTTTGAAGTAAACTTGAACCTTGCAAACACTGTCCCAGACGGTCTCGTGTAAACGTGGTATTAATATAAAGTGTAGTTTCAGGCCTAATCAAGCACCAAAGATTGCATGTAACTTTCTGGTGTCTTTATGTGATAACACTATGTTACTTGCTGGTGTCATTATGTGATAACACTATGTTGCTTGCTGGTGTCTTTATGTCATAACACAATATTGCTTGCTGGTGTCTTTATGTCATAACACAATATTGCTTGCTGGTGTCTTTATGTGTTAATCCAATGTTCCTTACTGGTCTCTTTATGTGTTAATCCAATGTTCCTTACTGGTCTCTTTATGTGTTAATTCAATGTTCCTTGCTGGTCTATTTATGATGTTAATCCAATGTTCCTTGCTGGTCTCTTTATGTGTTAATCCAATGTTCCTTACTGGTCTCTCTATGTGTTAATTCAATGTTCCTTGCTGGTCTATTTATATGTTAATCCAATCTTCCTTGCTGGTCTCTTTATGTGTTAATCCAAGGTTCCTTGCTGGTCTCTTTATGTGTTAATCCAATGTTCCTTGCTGGTCTCTTTATGTGTTAATCACAATGTTCCTTGCTGGTCTCTTTATGTGTTAATTCAATGTTCCTTGCTGGTATATTTATGTGTTAATCCAATGTTCCTTGCTGGTGTCTTTATGTGCTAATCCAATGTTCCTTGCTGGTGTCTTTATGTGCTAATCCAATGTTCCTTGCTGGTCTCTTTATGTGTTAATTCAATGTTCCTTGCTGGTCTATTTATGTGTTAATCCAAGGTTCCTTGCTGGTCTCTTTATGTGTTAATCCAATGTTCCTTGCTGGTCTCTTTATGTGTTAATCACAATGTTCCTTGCTGGTATCTTTATGTGTTAATCCAATGTTCCTTGCTGGTCTCTTTATGTGTTAATCCAATGTTCCTTGCTGGTCTATTTATGTGTTAATCCAATGTTCCTTGCTGGTGTCTTTATATCTTAATCCAATGTTCCTTGCTGGTGTCTTTATATCTTAATCCAATGTTCCTTGCTGGTGTCTTTATATCTTAATCCAATGTTGGTTTATGGTTTCTCCACCAGTTAATCCCCTGGTGTTCACGTAATCTCATATCCATGTGTTGGTCCATAGCTCTAATAACCCTCGTGATGTGTGCACGCGTGTCACCACAGAAGATGGCCCTGCCTGTACTACTTTCAGTTTTCATGGGCGTCACGCGGCGACCAGAGTATTCACGCAACAAGCAGCACATCGTCATTGTCAAGGTGACGTGCGTGACTGCTGACTGGAACTGTGGCGTGAACTCTTAGCGTGACAACATCGCGCACTGCGAGGCTCCTCTGATTGGTCGAACCCGAATAGATGAGAACTGATCACAGGTATAGTTTCAACAAGCTCTGCTTGCTCTAGCAATACTCATCGACATGACACACAGAACGATCACACACGTTTGAAAAAAAGAAAGTAGAAAATATACGTTAGGAGATTTATTTCAAACGATAACCAGCCCCCTGGTGTAGTGGTCAATGTACATGGTTACAAGTCCCAGGGGTCCCAGGTTCGACTCCCGGACCGTACCATTGGTGTTTTTACCGAAAGGGGAACTACCCCAATGGTAAACAAAGGATAGGTTTAAGTGATTCAACTGGTTCCACACCCTCACACTATCACCCTCATACTAACTATCACCCTCATACTATCACCATCATACTCACCCTCATATTATCACCCTACATCCTCACGCTCACTATCACCATCATACTATCACCATCATACTATCACCCTCATACTAACATCACCCTCATACTATCACCCTACATCCTCACGCTCACTATCACCATCATACTATCACCCTCATACTATCACCCTCATATCACCTTCATACTCACTATCACCATCATCTCATCTCATCGGGACATGGAAAGATCCCCCATGAAAAGGATGTACTATTAGTACATTCGGGAGTCTCCTGAGCAACGGTACATCAGTACGGACTAATCTTTCCACCACGGAGCCACGAGTCGTGTAGCCCACACACGCAATGTTATTATATATTTTAAACAATTAATGATATTAAATACAATTCAGAACGCAAAATCAATATTTACTGAGTAGTAATAAGTGTGTATTAGTTGATTTTAGATTAAGTTTGTGAATTATGTCTCCTATTTACATTCTGTTTACAAGTAGATAGTATCCATCTCCAAATATGTTAACTAGTAGTTTAGGACTATTTATATGTATCCGTGATTAAAATAGCTCACAAGTTTTCGAAGGTTTTTAGTCCAAACTTTGTCATTATTAGTTTTTGATTCAATGGTCAATAAAGTAATTTATGTGAAAACTTAGGGTTTTATTAATTAATCTAATCCAAACAAAAGAAAGTAAAAGGTAATTGTTTTTCTTTAAAAATTCCTTAAATTGAACGTTGCCTTAAGTAGGTACATTTATTGTTCACTTCAATATAAAAGTACCGCTTGAAAAATATTCCAGTATTGTATTAGAAACCAATAACCTAACATAGCCCCCCGCCCCCCCCCNGTAGGCCCTCCATTTCATCTCACAATCACCCTACCATTACACATTAGCGTAAGTGCGTATAACCCGAACGGGTAGTAAGACGTGGTGATAAAAAATAAAAAAGGGTTTATAGTAAAAGTTCGGTAACAGTTAAGACTTTTTTTGTGATTAATTTATTTACAATTCTACAGAGCAATCACTTTTTTTTTTACTAAGACCTCAACCACTTTTTTTTAAGACTTTGGGTTGGAATCCTGCCTTAATAGCATTCATACATCACAGACTAAAGTAATATATATATTTAGATAGTGTGTGTTAATTTATATTTATAGCTCTAAGTATTTTGCTATTGATACATGGTATTTCACTAATATCCTCTCTTTCTGAAGAGAGAGAGATCTCCACTCATTCCTCAGATCCGCGACTCGACACAAACATAAATAATGAGGTTGTTACTGCAATCAAGAGAAACTTACTCAGCCAGATACTTTTATATTTCATTCGTCACGATGTACACTCTCGCAAACAAAACATGAGACATTCTTCCACGTTAGAAAGTACACGTCTCGTGTCTCTCTCGTATAGTGGTCAAGAGTTACTGCTATTGATACAGAGGAGCACTTCCAGACTCAGCCTCGTCAGGACAAATGAGGAGCTACTTGAATTAAAAAGTAGAGTCCACGGTATAAAAAACTGAGATTAACGGCCGGAGGTTTCATTCCACATAGGGGTGACCTGGCGGTCTAGGGGTAAGGTGTCAGACTCCTGTGCTGGCGGCCGGGGTTCAATCCTCGGTCGTGGCAAAGATGTATCTGATTACCAAACCCTTCCTTTATCTCTGACAAGACATCTTGTGAATGTGGGGAATGCCAGGCCTCCACCGTGGTTCGGATTCCACGTTAAACTGTAGGTCCTCCATTTCATCTCACAATCACCCTACCATTACACATTATCGTAAGTGCGTATAACCCGAACGGGTAGTAAGACGTGGTGCTTATAATAATAATAATAATAATAATTCATTCCACAGAATTTCGTAATATCTTCGCCAAGAGACGGCTGCCGTTTGTTCGGTATGTCTCGGTTGCGGGCTGACGCCATTTGGTGTTGTGTTTTTTTACAACGTTATTAGTTGGTTAGCAACAAGTGGGGCTATTAGCACTTGGGACCACGCTCGCTATCCGTACCATTATTGCATTCACTGAGTATGTTTTCAAACATCCGTCGCAGGATTCTAACCAAATTATTTCACCCATGGAACCACAAAGAAAAGTTCGTTGTTAAAATAAGAATATATTTTAAATTAGCTCCACGTCTTACCACCCGTTCAGGAGACCCGACCATTAGTTGTAAAGTAGGGAAAGTAAAATTTACGGGAAATTCACCCTAATTTTTTTGGAAGTAGAGTGCAAAAAATATCACCGCGTATTACTATATGTTCAGGTTATACGCATATACGATGATTACCATATTTGAAAAGGATGAGGAAGGAAGTGTTTTAGAGGTAATCTACCAACATTTTCCTGTAAGGAGAGTGGGAAACCATTTAGGAAAAAACCACCCTCAGTAGACCCGACCGGGATTTGGACCTCAATCTCCCAGTCATCAGCAGACCAGTCTTAACACTAGAATGATGCCTTACACCATTCGGCCACTGAAGCGGGTAAAAAAATCGATAAAAAAATTACCGAGTTGAGTACACCCCACCACCACGTCATAGTCAAACCAATAAAAACGAAAATGATGCCTATGTCTACGTATTCACAGACAATGACTGGTGGTACACGCCCTTAATTAATTATATTTGTGTCTGAGTGATTATTATGTGTTCTGTCTGACGACAGGTCCATTCCTTTTGTCGGTGAACTTAGACCGCCAATTCTTCCTGTCATCTGCCTCCTCCTTCCTAAGCTCCCTAAGCTCCTATTTCCCTCCTCCTTTCTTTCAATGAAGTCGTGCAGAAGACAGTTCCTCCTAAGCTCCTCTTTCCCTCAACCTTTCCTTCTATGAAGTCGTGCAGAAGACAGTTCCTCCTAAGCTCCTACTTCCTTCAACCTTTCCTTCTATGACGTCGTGCAGAAGACAGTTCCTCCGAAGCTCCTACTTCCTTCAACCTTTCCTTCTATGACGTCGTGCAGAAAACAGTTCCTCCGAAGCTCCTACTTCCCTCAACCTTTCCTTCTATGAAGTCGTGCAGAAGACAGTTACTCCTAAGGATGTGTCCGATACCTTTCAAATTGTTGTGTGTGTCCAAGTGTATAAGTGTCTTCTTCATTCTCCAGGTGAGAACTTAGCGCTGTAATCGTTCCTTGCTCCTGAGAGAGTTTCCGGATGGTTATGTAGGAGCCACGTAATGAGCCATCACTGTCATTAAATCATCATTTCACATCGTCCCAGAGGCAGGGTCGACCAACACAACAGTCTAGGGAGAGGTCAGTTCCGTTGCCTGCCTGGGTATCAGGAAGTTATTCTACGAAGTGGGTTTCATCTTAACTTTGACGCACTTCAGGACACTTAACACTTTCACACTTATGTGATAAGTTACTAGATACAAAGAGGGGGAAGAAAACGAGTAGTTCACCCCAAAGTTCCTATTTTCCACCGACGAGTATAAACACTCACTCTACTAATTTCAAGGTGACCTGGTGGTCTAGGGGTAAGGTGTCGGACTTCTATGCTGGCGGCCGGGGTTCAATTCTCGGTCCCGGCACAGATTTATCTGATTACCAAACCCTTCCTTCCCCTCTGACAAGACATCTTGTGAATGTGGGGAATGCCTGGCCTCCACCGTGGTTCGGATCCCACGTTAAACTGTAGGTCCTCCATTTCATCTCACAATCACCCTACCATTACACATTAGCGTTAGTGCGTATAACCCGAACGGGTAGTAAGACGCGGTGCTAATAATAATAATAATAATAATAATAGTTGCACCAGGACAGAACTGATTTGTATCTCTAAATAAACATTTTTTTCTTTTTTCCTCTTCAAGGTAGACATTTTTTCCACGAACTATTTTTAATTTACATCCTGGCAGGAAGACTCCTACAGGACAAATATGTTTACGCGAATAAAACAAATAGTCCGCTTCGGTGACCACGTGGTCTACCTAACGCATTACTTTTGCAGTTGACTAGAGTGCCGGTGATGGGGATATCGAGGTTCGAGTCTCAGTCGGGTGTATTGAGGGTATTTTTTCAAATTGGGTTTTACACTCCACCTCCACGCAAATTTGGGTACACCTTCACTGAGTATAATCTCTACCATCCTTAAAACCATTAGTGTAATTAGTACATAAGCATAATAACCAGAACGTGTAGTAAGACGCGGTGCTATATATATCATGAGTTGTAGACAATTTAAGAAATACGTCTGCAAAAAAAAACCACTTAATGACTAAAATATAATTTTGTTACAATCTAAGACGATTTTTAGAGTTACTATTCAAGAATTTATGTTGTTTCCTTCAATTTTTTAAATTTAAAACTCGCCCGATAAAACGTAATTACATTAACATGGAAAATACTATATTGACTTGTCATGACGTCCTACGTAGGCAACACTTGTCACTACGTCACAGGTAGGCAACATTCGTCACTATGTCACAGGTGGGCAACACTCGTCACTACGTCACAGGTGGGCAACACTCGTCACTACGTCACAGGTGGGCAACACTTGTCACTACGTCACAGGTGGGCAACACTCGTCACTACGTCACAGGTGGGCCACACTTGTCACTACGTCACAGGTAGGCAACACTCGTCACTATGTCAAAGGTAGGCCACACTCGTCACTACGTCACAGGTAGGCAACACTCGTCACTATGTCAAAGGCAACAACACTTGTCACTACGTCACAGGTGGGCAACGTCCTTGAAGAGTGGTTGGTACATCCCGGTTTGTTCTGGGCCAATTCATCTTGAAAGATAAGTTCGCTATCCTATTGGTTCGATCTGGATTAGCGAGAAATAGTGCAACAAGGCCCAGCTCTAGGTTAAATCACTGACTCGTGACCCTAAATGTTCACCGAAACATATATGGGAGACCTTAGTTTGAGTCTAGGGGAAGCTAAAGTTCTTTAATTCTCACGTGAAGTTAAAAAAAGAAGTTGAGATGTGGAAGATCAGTAGTTGCGCTTCCAGGCGCTAATAGCATTTAGGTGTTAAGGAATTTGCCTATTTATGACGTAACAGCAAGTCAAGATAGGATTTTCCATGTTCGTGTAGTTTCTTTTTATTCGCCGAGTCTTAAAGATACAATATTAAAACACAAAAAACGTCAGTTCTTAAATAATAATTATAAAAATAGTATGCGCCCGTCTCTGGCGGGGAAATGACGCGACTATTTGAAGAAAAAAAAACACGAGCGTGTCAGACGCTCGTACAGACGCCGTCAGACGCGACTCACCTTATCAGGATCGGCGAATGCACTGGTCGCCATCGTCGCTACGACGACGAACGCCAACAACAGCGCTATGGACGTCCTTTTCCAGACAACGCCGAGGCTCCTTCTGCTGAGAGACATCCTCCGACCAGGATAAAGGACCGACAACAAAAAGGTCTGCCAAGCGTCAGAAGAAAGTACCCGGCGTTGGTGGAAGTGACTATACCCGTTTCCTCCGCTACAGTGAGATAGATGAGTTTTTTTTAAATAAAAAATTGTACTCAACACGGTAAGAAAATGTGTTCTAATTGAATTTGTGAACGACAGTTCCTTTCACTAACAGACTTAGTGTTTATTTCTTAAACGTCGAGAGTAAATGTTTTTTTTAAATAATAAAATGGATGTCTAAGTAAAACCTCTTAGGTATACCAAACAAACAAAATTAATGACGGGTGTCCTCTAATTAAATTTTTCTTCGGACCCTTCCCCGGTTCACTCGCGCACCGAATAGAAACACCGACGACGACAACGAAAAGAAAGGGGTCACTGGAGCTGTGGACTCGACAAAAAGAGATCTAGGGGGGCGGAGCTCGTGTGTTGAGTGTGTACGCACCGTCCTCGACAAAAGACGCTGAGGAACTGTCCCTAGATCACTTCCCTTGCAGGAGGGTTTGGTCTCTTCTCTAGAGACCGCGGCCGCTGGTTAGACATCTCCCCTCTCCCTCCACCCCTCCCTCCTCCCAAATTCTCACTCGCTTTCACCCATTCACTTTTATCCCACCAGAGTGTGTGATCCTTGGAGAACACTCGCGCACTCTGATAACGACAGTCTTGTACTAACAGGTTGATTTATTCTCTCATATATAGACAGTATTGTAAACGTGGAAATTTCCTACCTCGGTATTATTCTGAATCTGTACCCCAGGAGGTGACCTGGCGGTCTAGGGGTAAGGTGTCAGACTTCTGTGCTGGCGGCCGGGGTTCAATCCTCGGTACCGGCAAAGATTTATCTGATTACCAAACCGTTCCTTCACCTCTGACAAGACATCTTGTGAATGCGTGGGAATGCCAGGCCCTCCACCGTGGTTCGGATTCCACGTTAATCTGTAGGTCCTCCATTTCATCTCACAATCACCATACCATTACACATTAGCGTTGGTGCGTATAACCCGAACGTGTAGTAAGACGTGGTGATAATAATAATAATGTACCCCAGGACCCAAAATAGTGGGTTTTAACCATTGATATGTTGGACAAAGAACACTGAAGTGAGACATTCGCTTAAGACTATTTTATTTGTAGACGATTTTTGAACCTTTTTTTTTTGTCTCAAACTTTATGATAAAGTCTCTACGATTGTGCCTTACCATTTATTTTTCGTGTGAAGGAAATTGTAAAACTGTAAAACTTATTCTTAAAACTCTCCCGGGCTATAAGTTTTAACCCACCTCGGTGGCGTAGTTGGCTAACGCGCTAATCGTGTTGAACTCGACTGCTGAGGACGGGGAGATCGAGGTTCGAATCTCGTTCGGGTGAACTGGGGGTGGTTTTTCCTAAATGGTTTTCCACTCTCCCTCCACGCAAATGCGGGTTCACTTCCTCTAATTCAACCTCCCCAATTCCTAATCCATTAGCGTAATTAGTACTTAAAGCGTATANAATTCCTAATCCATTAGCGTAATTAGTACTTAAAGCGTATAACCCGAACGGGTAGTAAGACGCGGTGCTAAATATTATTATGTTTTAAATATTAAGTTTCTTTCTTTGATAAATCCCCACCAAAAGTCAAGTTAGTTTGAAATTGGCCCTTTTATAACACTTAATATAAATAATTTTAAAAAAATTACCCATCATAACTAATAATGGTAGTTTATTCTGACTCATCAAAACGAGGTTCTTCCAACTTATTTTGAGACCAGGGGATTAGATATATATAGTTTAAGTTAATGATGAGAAATATCATCAGTATCCACCCTCATCAACCTGTTCCCTTACAGTTCAAAGATAATTTTCGTGTAACATCTTGATCTCGTTTTGAAATGTCTTCTTAGATGTGTCAAACTAAACAATGTTTGCAAATGTTGTACAGTTTAAAAGTGTTAGCGCCTTACAACCTCTCAACCTGTAATACATATATGTACTGCGGGTTTCAAAATTTGACTAAAGCAGGCGTTTCTCAATTAGAAAAAGACGATTTAAAATAGATCCTTCTAAATAATTAATGAAAATATATATTTTTTAAAGTTAATCATTGTTAATTGTATAGTAGACAACATTGGCTTAAGGCTACTTCATTTATCTTACAGCTGTCAAAATTTACAACACCTGTCAAAAGTGACGGCGAGAGAATAATTAGTTTAGACTATGAACACATTAAAACAATATTATAAAAAACGTTATCTATGGTAATCCCACTGTTGTGTCAATCTTGTGTTTGATCGTTGCGTTGTTCTGCCGTTTCAAACATTGAACAGCCCACAGGGTGTCTTCAAGGGGTGCACGTTAGAACCCCAACAAGTAGATTTCAAGTTGTTAATTATCGTGCAGGTTCATACGTGTGGATTGACAGATCATTTTAACAATATGTGGGTACCAGGTGATAAGTTCTGAACTTGAGATTCAAATATATAATTGTATAAGACGAATAGTTTCCAAGATATAAATATTTGTATGCGGGCCTTAAAAATAGAAAACGTATTGTACTCTTTGGTGGACTAAGATGTTCATTTTTCCTCAAAGTTTCTGTAACCATGCTTATTACTTTATTTATGCTATTTGGTAGTGTGATCCTATTTTTTTACCAACGTGTTTATGCAACAATTTTATGTATTCTGGTTTCACATATCTTAGGGAATTTTAAGTAAATGTCTCCATTTTAAGGCAAAAGGGCGAGAAATTCTGGGCGGTGCACGGTAAGTTTTTTTTTAAAATAAATAGGAACATTTCCTCAGTAGATAAGTTAAGTTTAATTTTCTTCATTTGGTGATATAAACAGTTGATGAATATCTGTTATGAGCGCAGTAACATTTATCTTCCTGTGAAACGTGTATGTTTAGATTCCTTTATGCTAATTATTTGGCAGATATTCAACAAATGTTGATATCACCATGTGAAGAAAAATTGAACTAAATTTATCTACTGAAGAAATGTTCTATTTATTTTTGCCCAATCAATGAGAAAATTTTTATAAAAACTGCTAAAGTACTGACCTTTTCCCACATCTCCTGAATTCCCACCTTAAGTAACCCCTTAGTAATATTTAAAAGCAAACCATGCTCCTTATGTATTTCAAAGCTACAAGAAAATAACTTGTTTCTTTTGAGCAGTAACATATCACAATGTGTGTCACCACAAGCAATCAGAAATATCAATATTTTTTTAACAAAAGATTTTAATCAATACTTTCCATTCGTTATTTTCCTAGAATAAGCCCAAGGGGGGGGACTCGACCATTTGTAAAATGAAGTATGTTTTCAGCTCAGTCCTCTAAAAGTATTCCTTTTGAATCGTACCTTTGTAAGCCTTTCAAAGCAAAGTCGTGCGTCACGGGCCGTTAAGCTTCTGACACTTGGGTGAACGTGTCGGTCGGTAACTTGCAACATCGAACTGGATCGAAACGCATTTTTATTTAATCTCAAATTAATAGCGGACATTAAAAAACAGAGGCCACTCCCAAATAAATTGTTATAGGATATATTTCAGAAGTTAATATATTTATATATTTAGCACCGCATCTTACTACCCATTCGGGTTATACGCTTTAAGTACTAATTACTCTAATGGATTAGGAATTGTGAAGGTGGAATTAGAGGAAGTGAACCCGCATTTGCGTGGAGGGAGAGTGGAACACCATTTAGGAAAAACCACCCCCAGTTCACCCGACC
>CABFOV010008251.1:0-24376 GCA_902141375.1 Timema poppense
CATTAGTGTCAAAGACTAAAAAGGTGTATCTCACGAAATAATAATTTAAAATTAAAGATACTCTGAACTAGCTCACCTTTTCTAAATTATATAAGAAATGACGTGACAATAAAAGGTTGATATTACTCTGATGAACTCGGTTACATGAAATATTATTATTATTAGCACCGCGTCTTACTACCCGTTCGGGTTATACGCACTTACGCTAGTGTGTAATGGTAGGGTGATCGTGAGATGAAATGAAGGACCTACAGTTTAACGTGGAATCCGAACCACGGTGGAGACCTAACATACCTCACATTCACAAGATGTCTTGTCAGAGGTGAAGGAAGGGTTTGGTAATCAGTATAGGAAATAAATGACCAATAGGGATAGTTTATTGATATAACTGTATCGATAATCTACTCATTACAAGTACTGGAAGAAAAGTATCGATAGCATACTCATTTTAAGTAACGAAAGAAAAGTACCAATTTCGAGTGTTGGAAGAAAAGTATCGATACCTTAAACACTTCAAGTATCGAAATAAAATTATCATTACCTTTCTCGTTTACTCACTAAAGTGGTTGCATGGTCAAACGCAATACTCTCGCATTAGACTAGACTGCCAATGATGGGGTGACTGAGGTTCGATTCTTGGTCAGCTGTACTAAGGTTGTTTTTTTAAAATGATTTAAATTGCCCCTCCTTGAAAATGAGGTTACACTTCCTCTAGATGTAGACTTTCCGATCACTAAAAGTGATTATCATAACAAACAAATAACGTATAACCCCAACGGGAAGTAAGACGTTGTGATAAAAATAAAATTACTTATTTCAAGTATCAAAGTATCAGAAGAAAAGTATCAATACTTTACTCACTTCGAGTATTAAAAGAACAGTTTAGATACTGTACTTTTATCAATATTATCGAAAGATATCTATCGATACTTTAGTAGCTCCAAATATTGGAAAAATTATTGATACCTAACTCATTTAAAGTATCTTGAGCAACTTATCTAATCCATGCTCATAGAGAAATAAATAGTGTGGAACTCAGCATGGACTTTATCACACGATTGTTTAAAAATCGATATATTTACTCAAAACTCGTAATATATGTGAAACTAAATAATATACAGTAGCTAACCTAAGCATAAATTGCACTATACTTAGGTAGAACATTTTTTAATCCCGGTTTTAAATTTTATAAATTAATGTTTTAAGAATTATATTCCTTAATTGAATGTTTGGACCAATAAAAAGAACTATATTGATTCCATGAGAGTAACCACTTCGTATTAAAATTTCAACTTATGGTTAAAATTTTCGAAATTTTATGAGGTGTTGCAGATCTTCAGGTCATCGAATTACTATTCAATTCCTAATTTATAAGTTTTGACGAATACAAAATGTTAATATTGGCTATTGAGTCTAAAATGAAGGAGATAGATAATTGTTGTACAAAAATTTCTCCTAAGAGGTTGAAGGAAAAATAACAAATTTTTTTAGAGGCTTACTTAAATTAAATTACTCTATGGCATTACATAATTATTAAGTAGTATTTCTTTACAATTAAAGCTTACAGGATTGTATTAATATATTTGCCAATATCTCAAAAAATGTTGGTTTTATAAAAATATATTTCATATAAAAGTATTTTATTTTTAATAATTTTGTAGTGATAAATTATTTAGTATCTCAAATAGCTGTGGGGATACTGAAATCACCGCTTCTTTAAAGTACCCTAAAACCAATTTCATGATAAAATGGAAATAGCCAGATTATTTATAAACTTAATCAACGCCTATACACGAAATTTAATCAAAGTTATTTTAGCCGATTTTGAGAAAATAGATTTTTTCTTTTTTAACTTTTTATTAAACTGCTCTTTATTTTGGGGTTAAAAGACACACAGACAGACGGCTTTGCAAAAAAACACTTTTTAGGGTTCGGGGCGTCATGAGACGTCAACATCCTTCAAGATTTCGGTTAGATTATTTTTACGGTCGCAATACTTTAAATTTAGTGTTCGACAAGTTTATATATCTATCTATATATATCTATCTACCAATATATGTATAAACTTGTCGAGCACTAAATGTAAAGTATTGCGACCTCACATATATATGCGTATAGATTTAAAGTTGTTATCTAACAAAAATATGTTTCGAATAAAATATTTGTATTATAAATAGTTATACATGTTTTCAATGATAAATAATTCCATATCTCAAATAGTTTCGGAGATATGAAAAAAAAAGAGAATTTACTCATCAGACCGGAGCCCTTAAAGTCATTTTTGCCGACATATTGATGGTAGATATTATGTTTGTAATGGTTATAAATGTTTATAAATTAAATTTAATTGAAATCGTTAAAGCCAAATTTGGGAAAATCGACTTTTTCTCTTTTTGCCCTTCACTAAACTATCCTTAATTTTAGGGTTAGCTATACAATTCCAAAAAACCCTCGGGTCAATCCTATGAAAACCCTAGGTACAAAGTTTTAGCCCGATCGGTAAAATAGTTTAGGCTCTAGTCGGAGGTATAGACAGACAGACAGTCATACGGAAATTCAAAAAACAATTTTTTTCAGATTGGTTGGGTCATGAAGCGTCGAGATTCATCAAAATCTTGAATTAGATTTTTTTTGATGGTCACAATATTTTTTTTACCTATAATATAGCGAGAAAGTAAAAAAAAAAACCTAACAAAAAGGTATGTATCGGTATCGAAGTAATAGTTACTGGATCTACTTTCATGTACTCCAATGACAAGTCATGTGATCTGCGGTTGTCACTTTTGATACTTATTAGTTATAATATTTATGTAAATAGTTTCCAAATATATTAAAATCTTGTCATTGTTAACAGAAAAAAAATAACTTTTTATATTTTTAAAGTTCCCTACTAATAAAATCCTATTAATTTTACCCTTCTCTTTCTCTACATCATTTCACATCTACAAGTAAAAACCATCACTGTCCCAATACATTATTTTAGTATGGTAGCCCTTGTATGACCTGTTTAAGGGGCCGCATGGTTTATGGCATTATTCCCGCGTTGGACTTGATTGTTAATGTCAAAGAGATCGGGGATTGAATCCTGGGTGGTTGTAATCCGGGTGGTTTTTCAAAATAGTTTTCTACTCTCGCTCCACGAAAATGTAAGTACACTTCCTATAAATTAAGCCTTAATTATCCCTAATTTTCTGGCGTAATTATTACATATACGTATAACCAGAATAAGTAGTAAGACGCAGTGCTAAAGAAACAGCAATATAAACCACTTATACGGGTGTAAGTCGTTGGCGAACGAATGCACTATAATATTTATATTTTTCATTGAACGAGTGAACTATAATTTTTCGGTTGGTCGTTCTCAAACGACTAAACTACAATGGGTGTATCGTTTGTTGACGACTGAGCTCTATAAATGAACTTGTCATTTCAGTGAACTGAATCACATCGAACTATTCCCAAATTGAACAGTTCCACCAATCTCAAACCAAGACAGCTTAAACTAAAGTTCTGGGTATATCAATAGAATAGTGAAGTTTATAAAAACACTTTTTCGTGGTTTAATTTTATTAATTTATTTAAAATGACCGATACTTGGTGAGAAAGATTAATTCCAATAGTTATATGCCCATGTCTTAGTACATCTAAGCACCCTCAATACATCCGCAGGGAGTTTTAACCCTGATCTCATCACAAACAAACTAGGCCAAATGAGCTTAACATTTAGACCAAATGTATATCCACACACTCATTCCATTTGATCTTGATTTGTCTACAAGACTAATTTTCCATTCAGTATTCTTCTGTCATGTATGAGTTATCCCGAAGATTTAATAAACCATCATTTACTTTCATTGGCGTGTGCACATTCATTTTTAACACAATGTTGTTGTTAGTTATCAAAATTAAACGAACCCGTTAGTTTTAAAAATTGTCATGATGGTTATTTCTTATATATATAGTACAGTAAAACAAAATGTAATATATTCATTTTTTACCATTAATAATTAATGGTAAAAAATAAATATATTACATTTTGTAATACCATTTAAGTTTTTATATTTCTAATATAATCATTATGGGGTATTTAAATACGTACTATTTAATATTTGGTTAAGAAAATAATTTAGCTTCGAATTTTTTTCAATTTGACACCTAACTTTACAACTTCAACCACCTTAAGGTTATTTTAGTCAAGCATAAAGGTAGTAGATTAACATATTACCAGGTATATGTAACCTTGTAAAGGAAGAAACATGCTAATGGGACAACTTTCATGCCTATATTCTTCTTTCCTCCGCACCCTCCATTTCCGTTAAAACTTTCGGTACCTCCATTCCCCAGCTTCCTCAATCTTTTGTTAGAATCTTAGAGGCAAAGTTTTGTATCCTAGAGAGAAGCAAAAGTCTCGTTTAAAATATAAAATAATAAAAATAGAAGTATTATTTTGAAATCACGCACCATTTCTTCCAATAAATTTTCCAAAAGATAAATTATATAAGAGACGATTATTTTTATTTTCCAAGTGATTGGATGCTCTATTCCTTAGGATTTTTTAGTTTTCATTCTAAAGCGAGGATTTCTTGGATCAGTTTTGAGACATTATGGCAATAACTATAATATATTTTGAAGTATTTCTATTTTTCATCATATGTTTGTGTTAACCACTAGTGGGTCTAGGTAGAGGTTTGGGGAACTGTCTCCCCCCAAATATATATTTTTTTAAATTACAATCAATGAATTATTCATTTATACGCTACGGGAAAGTACGAGGTTAATATTGTATAATAGGTATACTATGTGATTCCAGTAAACTTCTGCTAATGATCAGATTCTGTTTACTTTATACGCTCGCTCGATTAAATATAGAGCAACGATTGCGTTTGTGGTCTCGGCCATCTTCAAAGATTATGGTCAGCTCAAGCTCATCTAATGAAAGGTGCATTGACACTCAAATGAATCTTTATCCTGGAGAGTAAGGATTCGAAATACCTCTTCAAAGCGATAAACAGTGGGTATGCAAGTACAAGGGAGATAATTACTTAAAAAAGGTTTCGCTTTAACTAAAGCGGCACTTAAAGATATGTTCAAATCTTCTAGCAATAAAGACGCAGAAGATGCCAGGAGATACCAAGCCAGTTTTATAATTTAGAAATTTTGTTCGTTTCTGAGATATTTCCAGAGATTTGGAAACTAGCGTCCATGCTATTTCAGCAAAAATTTGTGGATATTGGGGTATCTTAAAAGAGTAATAAACGCAGTATTTACAGGACTTAAAGATAATCTGACGAATACTTTCACTTTATACTGATGGCATCTTGTGGAAAAACAAAAGACTATGATATACCAGATGAATCAAAATCGGGTAAAACAGCACCGCCTGACATTTTTTTAACACACTGTCTTACTAGAGGTTCAGGTCATATGCCTATATGCTAATTACACTAATTAGTTGGGTATTAATAAGGATTAAGTTGAGAAAAAATGCACTTACATTTGCGTGGGGGTATAGTGGAAAACCATTTAGGAAAAAAGCTTTAGTATACCTGACCGGAATTGAGCCCTGATCTCCTTTTCTTCGGTCGTCTAGTCCAACACAAGAGTAGCACGTCAGAGCACGTGGCCACCGAAGCGGGTGCCTGAAGAATTTATGGATGATTTTAATTTTATTATATGGTAATATGAATTATATTCTAAGATTAGTCTTTCCACTATAAACAAGGGGAGGCTTAACACACCCGTAATGGAAAAATGTAAACAATTATTTGATGTACTTGACAATGTGGTAGGTGAATTGGAACGTAGATTCACTAAGCCTATATTTTAGGTGATGCAATATGGGCTTGTCACCACAGAGGTGAAATGTTTCTACATAAATAAAATCATAAAAACGTTTGCTGAGGTATACAAAGGATTTTTTCCGCACCTCGAAAAATTTTATTATGAAATATGCTAATAACACCTTTGTCAATAAAAAGCAGTCATTCCTAGAGTTTTTAATGCTTTTATAAAAATTGAAGTAGTTATTTCTAGCCTGTACACGCTTCTAGCACTCTTGTTAACGGTACGTGTTTCCTCATCGCTTGTGAAAGAAGTTTTTCAGCAATGAAAAGAGTTAAAACTTACTCTAGATCGACAATGGCAAGTGAAATAATATATTATATGTAGTCTTGCTAGAGTGTCAATAGAAAGGGAGTGAAGTGAACTATAGTTCCAGGATCAAACTCAGTTTGTATGAAAATTTGTTGATATTTTGAAATCGTAGACACAATATGAATATAAAACAGCATTTAACTGTATGATGTTATTTGCCACCCTACCTTGTATTTCTCTATATTTTTTCTACTTTTGTGAACTATTTCTAGTTTATTTTCCCATTTAATTTGCGTGAAATCTCCGAATCTCACCGGCATGTTGCCAGCCTGACTAATGACAATGTTTACATATATTAAATTAAGTAAAAGGACGGAAGGAACAACGTAAAACATTGTTTTAAATAATTTAAATAAGGAATTTTGATTTAAGGAAGAACACTTACCTTTTATTAAGCATATTAATTATCCTTTTAAGAAGTGTGATTGACTGTATTTATTTTGAAGGTCGGCCATCTTTGTTTTAACGCATGCCCAGTGCTATCAAACGAGTGAGTAGTGAACCTCTTGATTTGGAAGGTAAGAAGGAAGGAAGAAAAAACGAGCGCGATTTTTAATTTTGACAGAAGGAAATAGACATTTTATTCTTTATTAAAAACATTATTCTTATTCAATTGGCTATATTTAAATACTTATATTAAACCTACATTTCATTTTTATTTTATCACTAGTCTATAGCCAACAATTCATTTTCGTTTTTATTTATACATAGTTTGTTTTCTCTTTGGACTTGGAATAGAACATTTTTAAATTTGAAAAAAGATTAGAAGGTTTTGAAGAGTAGAGAGAGTTCTTCCTGGTTTGGTGGTCCAAGATGGAGCCAAATGAATGTGGGCTCCCAATTTAAATTATTTTTATAGTGGTTAAAAGGTGAAAGATTGAAGTGAAATTAGTAAATAAAGGAAACTAAGAGAGTGTGTAAGAGCTGCAATGTTTGTGTTTATTTAAATTGTGGAAGAATTTCAAATGAAACAAAATTTATGAAGATGGTGTTTTCAGTATGGGTGAGGTCAAACCAACTATTCAATTAATGATTATTGTAATCATTTCTTTTCTCTTTTCTTAATAAACCAGAACTCTTATTTCCAGAAGGACAGACTAATACAACAAAATAATTAACATTATATGTTATGTCTAATTATTGATTTATTTTGATTGTATATATATTTTTTCTCTTCTTGGTCTCAACAATACTGTGCTATACTTTATTAAATTAGAATTATAATTAATCGGAATTCCATAGGTAGGATTTGGATGTGGACAAAAAGGAAACCACAATAAATTCATAAAGTGCCAACAATTGTTTTTTTTTATACATTTATTTTTATTTGTAGCCCTAATCACATTTTTTTTCAACAATCCATTTATTTTTTTAAAATCTAAATTGTTCATGTTCTTTTTTAGTTTTAAGTTCACCCAGTGGTCTCGAGGTTGAGAGTCGTTGTGCCACTGAGTTGATAGCCGAGGTAAATGTATTGTTCCTTGTGATTATTATTTTTCCCCTCGATACCAGGGGTGGCGCCCAACTAAAACACGAATTATATAGATAAAGAATATATTATTTTTGCTTTTTAAAACTTTTATTTTATTATTCTATTATATATTATATTATTATTATTTTATTATTAAAATATACTGTATATATATTGTATTTATTACAACTGATATTCAGAAAACTATATTTTGTCTTTATTTGTGTGGAAAATAATGATCAAATATTCATTTTGTGAAGTAGTTTTTTCAAGAATTTACCTATCCTAACTTCTTCTGTCATTTCAATTTACCTACTATTTATTTCCATTAGTGCCATATAAACAGTAGTACGAGGTTAACTGTACTAAAGTTTATGTGATGTGATGCGATCCTATCAGGAATGGAGTATCTATTAGCAGTGTAAACATATTGCTATCAATCTTTTAACCAGAGCGTATATGAATTTTTATGTTTTTTTTTAGGTCTGAGGTGTGTATTTTGTATTTATATGCTGTATATTACTTTTAATTAATTACTGGTACATGCAGAAATTTGTGTCCCTTTCCAATTTTTTTATTTCGTCTAGAACCGTCACTGGTGCTAGCTGTAAGGTTTTTTGCTATGCTTTATCAATATATTAGATATAATCTATCTTAAATCAATCCATCTTATATCTACCTATCTTCTATACTAATGATATGAATGGTTTGTTTGTCTGTCATGAGTGTTGCGTGATATTTACCACAAGCAGAGGTCTGAAATTTAAATTACTTGTTCATGAACATACAATATGCATGTCAAAATCGAAATTTAAAAACAAATAAATGAGTATATAATAGGGACGGGAGATAGATTTAGTTAAACATTTAATATAGTTGTGCATTGCAGGCTATGGTAACCTCTATGCACGAACATGAGCATATGGGAACAAGAGCTTAACATTTTGATTAGATTTACCAATTGCCTCTTTTAACTCTTTTTAACCTCTCTTACATTTTTTCACTATTCGCACTATTTTCTCTTTTTACCTTTTATACACATTCTTTCCTTTTTACCCATTTTAAACTTTTTTCTCTTTTTAATATTATTTGAATGATCTTTACACATTTAATTGTAGTTGCGATATTTTTATTTTTTCCATGTTTGCTTTTTTACCCTCTTTTTGGCAATTTTTGACGATATTGTTGTTTTAAACCCTTCAATTTTTCAGGAAGTAATAGGGATTGCTTCAATATAACAAGAAAATCTAAAATTCAAAATTAGTTAAACTTAGGTAATCGGGTGTTTGGAGGCATAAGATAATATTAGAAATAACTATTTATGTGAGGTAAACGGTTAAAGGGACTATTCAATATTTTCATGTCTGAAATTTTTAATTTTTAAATGAAACCATGTAAAATAGGGGAATAGATGTATAAACAAAGAAATAATTTCTAAGGTTGTCTGAAAATCTATAATATTAATGTAAGGGCAGGGTCATATAATCGACCGGAAATGAGAACATGGGAGGGGTAACTATGATAGAGGTATTTTAATAAATTAAGTGACGTATGACAATGACATCACAAGAGCATGATTTTTTTAATATAATAAATCAGGTTTGAATGAATTATAATATTCTGTGACATCAAAAGAGTATGGCGTTTGAGGGGAGGGGGAACTATGTTAGAAGTATTTATAAATGTCTTACGTAGAATAGGTGACGTATGACAATGACGTCACAAGAGCATTACGTCTACTAATTTAGCTCTCCATTATATTTTTTGATGTCATTAGAGTTTGACGTTTGATTCTATCCATTAATACTCTATTTGGCAGGTTAGCGTATATGCACCGTATCCGTCAATACTCTACTTGTCATGTTTATTAATGACCTCATATTTAGAAATATTCTATTAAGTGGTAAACCTATTTAAAAAAACAGTTATATGACTCTTAATACAAATATATTATTTAAATAGGAAGGAAATATTAAGAGAAATGAAAGATAAATACACATTCTTCATATATAATTACTATTATTATTACTAAAAAACACATTTTCAACATTTATTATTGCTATACGTCCGTTGAAAGCATGTTGTGAATATCGGGGTGGGTTTTCTGCAGATAAACTAACCATGTTATGGCTTTCGCAGCCTGTCTGTCATCACACCTCTATCCTCCCTTGGGTAGAATGGCTATCGTATCGGGAGCTAAAAAAAAATTTCTAAATCAAAGATTGAATGCCGACGAGATAGTAATCGATTCCCTAAACACGTCCATCGAACCTAAATTTAGAAATAGATGACAAAATGTATGACAACCCTTGCGTAATACATTTACATCGTCTATACAATAGGCCTCTAACTCTGACTTATTATCTAATATATATCCCTGTGCTAGCTTCTAGGTGTGCCATACCATGCAGTCATTTCGCTAATCTGGTTTCATATAATCCACGCCAGACATTTCGGGACAAGGCATCTCACCGATTAATTAAAATTTTCCGTTTTGCAAACGAGTCCAAACGATTTCAAGATCTGTCTCAAGTGCATAGATAGGAAACATAGGTTGTATTTTAATTGTATGTGTGTCCATAGTCATGCAGAGTATTTTAGTTCCGTCCACGATGATTTTATAGGTGCAGTTTAGTAACAGAGACCCATTTAGGATAAATATCACGTCAAAGTCCCGTCATCTGTGCGCAAGACAAACAATATTATTAGCAAACGGCCTCGGTCGTCTCAGGTATTCGATAAAGCCATCTACCGGATTCTACCAAAAGCAATGAGCTCGTTTCCCGCATTGTTCACAATCCTTGTCCATATTATAATTAAATTCACACTTTACACAATAATGTTGTGTGTGACGAAAATTCGGTCCGTGTATAAAACCGTCGGTGGTTATAGTGCGATCTTGTCTAGTCTTGAAATCGTAGAATAACATTAGATATTTAACATCGAGTTACTTTCAAATCAATATCTGCATGTAACAACGATGAGGGATGTCTTGATTCTGTTTGCACGTCCCGCAGTAAGATTTAAAACATTCGTGTGTACATCCCTTCATTTTATCGCAGGTAATACACACTTGTTTTAAATTACAAAAAGAGTTTTTAGCCTCAACTTTATTAGATTTATGATTAGTGAAACAGGTGGAAGATTTAACAGCTCTTTTACAGTCAATACAGTGTATAGCTTTGTACGAGAACAAACATAGTAGACTAGATATACAAGGATAACATTTACCTTTACATGAATGACTCCCACCTCTTTTAAAGCCAGTATTAAATCCTTCACAAAAGTATCGAAATGAAAAAGCGGCTGCCATATTAATAATTACGTTGAAGTGACGCGTGACATAATCGTACAATAGGTTACTGTACCTAGTCGAAGACGAAATCTACTCTTACCATAATCCAGTGACTGTCAAGATAGTATTGTACACGGGTAGTCTATATTGGTCACCAGAATAACATTGAAATTTATTGTAATGCTCATGCCCCCGTCCTCCGGATACATCCATGAGCGTCTATGCGAGAAGATCATATACCGTATTGTTAATTTAAAATGCCTGAATATATTATTTATAGTTAATATCATTAGTGATTTTTGCTATCACTATTACTAGAGTGTGCGCCCAACAATTATTCGATAATTTAACAACGACTATAATATTTTTATGGTGATCCAGATAATCGTTTGAAAGACACATTATTTTTCATTATTTTTTCTGCTGCCCATAATTTTGATATTATTCACTCAAATCATCAATACATCGACTATACCAAATTTGGCGTTACTATGAACTAATTTTGTCAATGTATTCATAATAGTGTTCACATCAATTTTCTTGCATCTACGATATGAAACCCCGACTGGTTTGTAGAGATTATTCTCCGTGTTCGTGATCTCAAGTCCCATTAAATCGTAAGGTACCGCACATCTAACTAAATGCCAATAGACTAAATAAACATGTCAATAGGTAATGCACTGGACTCACGTTCACAATCAAAGGTTTTAATCGAACTAAAATATCCATGCTTAGCGTGTTGAACCAACTCTACGTACGTCCTGTCTCGCTTATTATGCTATATGAGTCGTTGTTGTCGTCAGTGCTTTTAGGGCCAGCGTGGTAAAAAATTTGGTTTCGTTGTTGTTCATTATTGTTTGGTATAGCATTGTCGATAAATTAATCAGTTTTAAATTTGTTTAATGTTTGTGACTTAGATATTAAAAAAGGGAGAATATTAAATAATAGTATAAAAAAATCAATTGAACACTGATAAGAATAAAGACAGAGAGATATATAATAATAAAATTGTACTTCCTTTTGCCAAAAGACGATAGCTCAAGGTTTGTAATGTAACAGCTTCTTTTCACTCGGCACGGCGACAGAAAAATGATACTCTGGTAGAAATAAATTCTCCTTTTATAATCGTCGACTCGTTTACCAGCATTGTTTATAGTGAGTTTTTTTATGTAACTAGTGGTGTCACCTTAAGACGGTACTTGTCTTGTTGTTTACACACATTTACCCACTTTGACTAACATCGCGAGATTACATAATTAGACGTTGTTCAGCTTGAGACTCGTTCACAATTTTAAAATATTGGCAATATGTTTAAATATGGCTATATAAAACCACATTGACATGACTAAAATTGAGTCAGTCAAATACGTGTGCTTTAACAAACCTCTTCAAGCGTTCAACGTTACAATATTGGTAGTCAATCTAGGATTAGTGTTATGGGGCACTCTTATTTGTTAAAGTTAATAAGAGAGGGCGGCGCGGTGTTTATTAATGCGGAAAATAGCATTTTAGATCATTAATTGGAAAAATAATAATTTTAGAGGTACACGCAGATTTCGATGGATGCGTTGAGTTAGGCACAACTATTTTTTTAAATAATTACAACGGTGTATTAGAAGTTCTACAAGAGTACAACGTCCAACACACGAACTATTACTCTAATTCTTGATGTTTTGGTCACTTTAAAAAATCTTACGCTGGTGGATTGACCAGAGACGTACGCTATTGTACATACGGTATAGGATGCATCAAGAGTGGTTATGCAACTGGCAAGAGATGATACTAGATTTTGACCAGGCGTCGCTTCTTCTCATTACTTCAAAGATTCGAGAACGAGCAACCTTCAAGATAGGTGGGCTAAAATTATCCAGGATTATCTGAGCATAGATGAGCCCACACCAGAAACAGAGTAACCATCACCAAAGTAATCAGGGTATTTTATAATTTAAAAAATATATTTTCGTCTATGTAATTCTATAATATATATATATATATATAATCCACTCTTGTTCACTTTTTTAAGGTATAGAGACGTTTATGAAGCTATTGAATGTTGTCAAGAGCGAGACTCAATATATTTCAATTAAAAATTTACTCGTAAATACCAAATTAAATATTATATCTTTCGATTAGCAGGACACAAAATTTGGAAGAGGAATTTTTGTAAAGTCTATTTTAAACTATAGTCCCGTAGGTTTCTTTCTTCCAAAAATGTTTTCATAATTATGAATTAAGGAAAAAGTTGATTTTTTCAATAAATTTCACTCAAACTTTGCATTAATTTATGATGGTGTAAGTAGATATAATTAAATCAATCTTAGTATGATTTAAATTTAGTCCAGTTTATTTTTACTTATTCAGTGGGTTTAAATACACAATTGATAGTTCCAAAAATAATAAATTTTAATCTTTGGTAATTTTGTATTAAAATTGAAACTATAGAGTTCATATTTGTAAATTTTATAGTCAGAAACAAACGAAAGTCTTAAATTTTAAATAGTATTTAGTCTCTAACTATAATAATATGACAAATACAAGTTTTATTTGTGTATATCATTCATAATTGATTTATGTAATTAGTATATCATATCTTTAAATTTAGAAATTAAAAAAATTGTAATCATCTGAGACCACATCATGTATGTATGTTGAATTATTTTTTCTATTAACTGATTCTATTTCATTGGGCTTGGGTTTTTTTTTATATACTTTTTTAATGAAGATGGTAAAAGGTGAAATTAGATATTACAGTTTTTAATATTAACTAAAGAAAAAAATTGTTGTACTAATCCAGTGGAGTTAAATTTACAAATATTGTAAAACTGTTTTTAAAATTGAAAATGTAAATCTCAGATTTTATTATTTTCAAAGAGAGAGTAAAAGCTGAAATTTAAAAATTTTAATTTGAGACATATCAATTTGATACCACCACTATCTTCCCCCCCCCCCTACCCCCGGCAGGTAAAAGGTTTAAAATCTTAAATTAATAAATATTGTAATTAGTATTAACTCTTTAATAGTCTAATTATNCCCTACCCCCGGCAGGTAAAAGGTTTAAAATCTTAAATTAATAAATATTGTAATTAGTATTAACTCTTTAATAGTCTAATTATTATATTTAGTAATAATTTTTTTAAAATGAAAGTTAAAATTTATTTGACTCATGGTAAAGTAACCTATGTTTCCTATTATCTAGTTTGGTAATTAATTAGAGGTTTACCTTTATGTCTAACTTCTGTGTATTTATTAATTTTTATAAGAATGTATTCTCAGATAAAGTTTTCAAAGTTGATAATAATATGTTTACAAATCTAGTCTATTAGAGTTTTATTTTCACAACTATACCCATTGTTAATAACTAGAAATTGTTGTTGTCATATCGGATGAAACATTTATTTAAATTACATACAAAATTTTTAATTATTTTAATTATTTATACAAAGATCAATATACTCAAGTGGACTTTCTACAAATCATATTTTATTAATTTTTGTATTTAAAATACAATATTTAATTATCAAATAATAGTATAGTCATTATATAATCGAGTAAATAAAATAAAATTTAACTTACCACTCAGACTTTGTTGATTAAATTATTATATACATTATTTTAAAATCTGTAGATCCACTGATATTCTGATCAACTGCTTTGCCACTCAACCTTAGCTCAACTGATCTCCCAAAGCTACCTGCTTTTGTACGGCTCGCTTTCAAACAGGTGACCCCAATATGGACTTAAATAAACAAGCTTTGAACTAAAACCTCTGTGTGGTTAGTACACTGGACTAAAACATAATTTTAAAACCTGAAGACAGATGGTCAAGCCTCCTCGATTGCAGGTTATCATTACATATATGTTCACCTGAGAGTAAGGTTTTACTACTGTAAGAGTCATTTAACTTATATTTTTTTAAAATAGGCTAAACAACTTTATATTCTATATAAATATGGCGTCATTAATAAACATGACAGGTAGTATAATGATGGTTGCAATTTATACGTGCTCACCTGAGAGAAAAAAGTAGATTTCTGGTAATATTTTCCTACTGTTTAAATGATATATTTGAGTCATATAACAAATTTTAGCAAAAATGGGCTTTACCATATTAAAGTTTATCTGAATATGACGTCATTAATACACATGACAAGTATAGTATTGATGGATACGGTGTTTCTTCCGCCTTCTATTTAATTGAACTATATAACTTATTTTTATAATTAAATCTTATAACACTTTGAAATCTTTCAATGATGTCATTAATAAACGTCATACTCTTGTGACGCCACTATCATACATTACCTATTCTACGTAAGACACTTTTAAATACCTATAACATAATTACATCCCCCTCAAACGAAATAGAATATTATAATTCATTCAAACCTGATTTTATTAAATTTATAAACATCATTCTCTTGTGACTTTACTCTCATACGTCACCTATTCTACGTAAAGCACTTTTAAATAAAACTAACATAGATACCCCCTCCCATATTCACACTTCCTGTTGAGTGAACATACCTGCCCTTACACTACCTATAATTCCAGGTAGCCAAATGTCTTAAAATTTGATATTGATGAATGGTATTGGATAGGAGAAGGGGACATACGAATAATACGAATATACGAATATACGAAATGAGTAAAAACAATTTCTCCTCGATGTGGTAGAAAATTTAAATTAGGAAGAAAGACAAAGGAACTACTTAAAATAAACAGACGAATCTCAAAACTTGTAAGTGGTACCCCGGAAAACAGGGTAATGACTAATGAGGGGTTAGGCAAGTAAAAAAAACTCTTTTATGCGTGGTAGAAAATTTAAATTTGACTAGTTTCAAAAGGACCCTTCCAGCTAACTAGATTATATTAATTGGAGAAATTACTAGGGGTAAGGTGTCAAAATCTCAAAAATGATATAAAAAACTACTTTCCCGTGTGGTAGAGAACTGAAATTTGGCAAGTGGGCCTAGCAACTACTCCAAATAATTAAACTGAAATTTAGTGATATAATAAATAGACCACCCAAAAAGACCCAAATTTTTAAAGTTTGAAATCACAAATGGAAAGTAAGAAGTGGTGTTGGTGAAATGTGAGATAGGCAGAAATTTTCGAATTTATAAAAAATAATACCTTTCGGTATGGTAGGAAATATAAAATTCGAGGCTAGCGAGTAAATTATGAAAGTCTGTGTAACTTACCCATGCGAATAATGGGTCAAACTGCTAGTAATACATAATTATGTCGATGATTGGGAAAGAAAATTAATTATGTCTTAAGGAAAAAATAACTTTGTATAACTGAACAAAATGTGACTCTTTAAAAATTTGAAAATATTGTAGATAATTTTTTATTAGCAGTTTAATATATTTACTTATCATCTATTTATCATAAAAGCTTTTTATTATTAATTACCACTTTTAACACTAAAATTAAATGTGCTTTAATTAATAGAGTAGGAATAAATATGTTTTAAAGGAGGTGCCCCCACGCTAAATTGAAGATGAAATAGCGAGTGCATTTTTATTGTACACCATGTCTTACTACCCATTATAGCTGAATATACAATTAATTGGATAGGGAAAGGAAAGGTATATATTTAGAGGAAGTGTAATCAAATTTGAAAGTGAGTATCTATTTAATTTAAAATAATACCACTCTTAGTAAACTGGACTAAGGTTCAAGCTCCTAATGCCCAAAAGCCAGCAAACAGGGCCAAAATAGGTTGATACCTTAACACACACGTTCACTGATTATATATATTACATATATATATTACAGCAACCCACATATATAAATAAAGCAAATGTAAAAACCAGTTGGCCAAGATTAGATTCGAAACTTGACCTCCCCGACAGCAGCAATCGGGTCTATTGTGAGCCTGAGACCTTGGGGGTGTGTGACCTGCTAGGTAAGTAACCGTTGTTGACAACGTGGTGTTGCTGTTGTCAGGTTTCCTGCGCCCTGGTGTGGGTGACAACACCGTTGGCAACTTTGGGCTGCTAGACCAGGTGGCTGCCCTCCAGTGGGTCAAGGAGAACATCGAGCAGTTCGGCGGGGACCCTCAAAGTGTCACCTTGATGGGTCATGGCACAGGGGCTGCCTGCGTCAACCTGTTGCTCGTCTCACCCGTGCAGCAGAGTGTTGAGGGTAAGTACTTTGGTGGGGGATGAATACAGGGGGAGGAAGGTCAAAGTACGTTATTCTCTCTTGTTCAAAGTCCAACCATTAGAATATCTGCCCTATTGGGGTCTGATATGAGGAAGGTGAATTTTGGTAATAAATGTTCTCACGCTGGAGAGCGGGAGATAGAGAACTAGAGAAAGAGATAAGAATTATATCACTCTTAATACAGCCAGTAGTTTTACCTCAACTTCTCCGTCACCGGCAAACCAGACCCGTTCAGCTTGATGCCTTAGTTTGCCAATATTCCTATGTGAATGAAGGTATGGTGGGGAATACTGCCTATAAATAAGAAAAGGTGAGGAAATTTGAGTTAAAATTATTTAATAAATGTACCCGCGTTTGCATGAATATGGGACTATAGGCAACTATTTAGGGTATGTTACCTTTTATACATCCATTAGAACCAAAACCCTCAACTTCACATTACTGGACAATTCAAAATAGATGAGAATGATGCCCTAGTCTGTATTTCCATGAGATATACAGTTACAGTATCATAGAAAGAACATTATATTACAGCTAGAAAAGTTACAATATCTGCTATTATTTATTTATCAAGGGTAATGATCTACACATGTAACTTTTAATATATAGTAATAATACATATTAAATAATACTTAAATGTTCAAGCAAACGCTATCAATGTTAGTTGTAAATAAATATGCAATTATTTAATTACGGAATATTTTTACACAAACCCACCTTTAGTACAGTTTCTGTCATATATATAGGGTGGTCGTACAAAGTAGATTTAAAGTTTTACTGCAACCCAGAAATACTTGTTACGATTATTAAACATAGGAGTTAAAATGAAATAATAAATAGCACGTCCTTTATTTGGAGTGACTTTTCTTAAAACATATGGCCAGCGATATTAAAATGAATGCCAAACCCTGTTATAAGGCGTCACTCTCTCAAGCCTGGACTATCAATAACGGGTGAACATATGTTCAAACCCTGGTTGGATGTTGGCCTTCTGAAAATGGATTTTAATACGTTGTTTTCCAATCTCACGCTCCACGCAAATGTAGGTAAACCTCCTCTGATCTCAACCTTTCTGATCTCTAATACAGTAGCCTAATTAGTACATATGGGTACAGTACAACGGGTAGTGAGACACCGTGTTAAAAAAAATTTATCACTTAAAATATATTCATGGAAATTCTCGAGTTCACCCGATATTACCTGGTAGACTTGGATTAAAATTTTAAATATCATTAAATTTGTAAAAAATGTAATAATAAAATATAATCTAGAAAAAAATGAAATATTTAGTGCTTACAATTAAAAATAAAGTTTATAAAATTATAAAATATTTTTTACAATACTAAAAGTATTCCATTTCGTCTGTGATAGTATATTTCCTATGTATGGCTACTATATGACCTAAAACTCAAAAATTCCTAAGTATGAAATTATACATTTATTAATAGCCAATTTGTGTAATCAATAAAACTCTAAACGTGTATATATTCTTTTCACTATAATATTGTAGATTATAATATAAATATAACATGTAATAAACATCCTGGGGCCTAAATAATTATTGGTACTATCTAATGATATTGATATATATTGAAAGGGGCAGCAGCACTTTATATGATTGCGTTGAATTTAATAAGTTATTATTTTAGGGTGTACCCATTCAAACTGATATTGTACACTACTAACACTATGCGCACAGTAAATACTTCATTTAATAATAATTATTATTATCCTTACACTATGCTTCACCATAAATGGGTGTAATTTACTATTTCCACCTTCGCTGACAACATACCCCAAGGTGCTACTCACGCAGTAGACTGCCGATGACGTAGAGCTCAATGTTCGAATTTTGGTCGGGTGTACTAAAGTTTTTCCAAAATGATTCTCCACTCTACCTCCACGCAAATGTGGGCATACTTTCTTATAAATATAGCCTTTTTAATCCCTAAAAGCATTAGCGTAATTAGTACATAGGCACATAAATCGAAAGAGTAGTAAGGAGCAGTGCTAAAAAAAACTATTTTCTCACTTAGTGCATTCTTTTTAATAAATGTTAGTTGAGTAGGCTACATAATCTCTAACCGTGTTTCCAACTCAGATAATAATCTTTATTTTCTCAAAGAGCAGCTTGAGATTTAAATGTACATTACATACCATTCTGATTTGATTAAACTTCATAATAATGTCAACAAAAGCAAAATAAATATGTTCTTTGCAGTTGTATGTTGGTATGTGTGTATGTGCAATCACTTTAGAGTAAAGGCTTGGTCTTGACTTGATGAGCTCAACTTTAATCCTACCATAAATATTCATCCCCATAGTAAAATCAAGCTTTCTAACTTTCAAGGAAATGTAGTGTACATACACATTCTAAAAGTAGCAAATTACAACGAATTCACATTTTAATGCTTTCCAATAGCTTCTTCTCTTATAACTATAAGGTTATAACAATATTTAAATTCATTACTGACATGCTTACTTAATTGTTGTAATTATTTATTTTATTTCTAGTTTTAGTTTTCAATTCTAATACGACCATATATTTTGGTTATTTTTCTTTAAATGGATTTTATTTTAAACTTTAAATGCATGACCAATCATTTCAGAGACTTTATTATATGTTTATTTTAAATTTTTATCAATGATTTTAAAGAAGGTAGTAACTATTTTAAGAAGAAATTTGATTCATAAAATTGTAATTTCAGGCTGAAATACCTTTTTAGTATTGTATTTTATTCATTTTTTTGTTGTTGTCAGTGTGATTCAACAAACATTTCATATTTTATCTTCAATTTATATAATTTAACCAAAACCAGTGTGCTAGCAAAATATTGTTTTTACAACATAACCTTTTTATAAACACAAGTGTTTAGAAAAAAAAACTAATTCTATAAACAAAATGTCGCAAAAGAGGTGCATGCTTTCAGTTTTATCAAGTATTCACACTAAATGATTATGGATGAGAAGGTAGAACTTCTCTTCTGGTCGAAGGTATGTTGGGAAAACATTTAGTAAAAAACATCCTTAGTAGGCCCTACACTCAAATGGGCTAAGAGCCCTGGTTTGTCCATCATATCTTTTATAACAAAAGTGACTACTTAAAATGGTAATGTGGGTATCACGAGTTAAGGAGAGTTATTTTGCATTTCTTATGTAAAAATATATTTTGATCAAGCTAAATCAAATATTGCTCCAGTAGAAACATTAGAGTTTAGCTTTCTTTAACTGGTGATATCAACAGTTCTTGAATATTTGTGAAGGGTGTCTTAGAATTTATTAACCTTTTTACCTTAGTTAAAAAGTTTTCCCGTATAATTTTATTATGTTAATGGCAAATATTCAACAACAATGTTGATATCACCATGTTAATACAATTAAACTATATTTTTCTACTGGTGCAATCTTTTATTTACTTTTGCCAAAAAAAGTATTGCTAAGAAACTACAAAAAACACTGCCATTATCTCAATCTCCCTATAGTTCCGACTTAGGCCTATTGACCACATAAGTGGGTTATGAATGTAAAAAATAAGTGTCTTTATCTTTTATAACTGTAAAATACTGTCATGATACCGTGCTCACATTAATAGTCCCTGAAAAATATTCCAATACTCAACTTAGTTGCCTGTGGATTGCCCTCAGGTCTCTTCCACCGTGCCATCCTGATGAGTGGCACGGCACTGTCCGACTGGGCACTCACCTCCAACCCCATGCAGTCCACCATAGTGGTAGCTGAAGCCCTCAACTGCCCCTTGGCTGAGAACAGCGATGAGATGGTTAACTGTCTCCGTAGGAAGAGGCTTTCAGAGATCATGGCCGTGCGCAACACGTCAAGGCCCTTCCAGACGCCTTTCGGACCCGTCGTTGACGGTGGTGTCGTGCCAAATGAGCCCGGACAGCTCATGGGTGTCTACAACGACCTCTTCAGCAAGTAGGTGCGGGCGTCACAGCCTAATTGTATCACTGGGAGAATATGACTTGTCTTTAGGGTCCATCCTGGAAACATTAGCTTATAACCTTGAAACTATAATCAGAGCTCATGATAAAAACCTTTCAAAATAACAATTTAAATAAATAGGTTTTTTTCTATGACGTTTTGCAATCTATACATTCTATGCGCATCTATAATTACTTTAGTGGATTAGTGATAAAGGAGATATAATTAAGAGGAAACTAACCCCTACCTACATTTATGTCGAAGGAAAATCAGAAACCTTTTGGTAAAATCCACCCTCATTATAACCAGATGATACCCAATAACTCCCCGTGTACGCAAACCAGGCTAGATGAGCCAGACATTTAGTCCACATGTCCAGTGATGCAAGTGATTGCAGCAGGTAATTTATTTGTACCTCATATTCCCCCCATGACGTTACTCTTACTACCCTTCAGCTATTAAAATATTTACACCCATGGAGTAAGGATAGTGATGATAGTATTTTTTTTATAAAAAGTGTATCCTTATTCTCCGAGTGTGGGGAATCACTGGGGAAAAACTACCTCAGTAAACCTGTTCAGGATTAAAATCATGACCTCCCTGTCATTAGTAAATCCAACAATACGAGGCTGATCCCTTTTATCGCTTGTGCCCCATAGTTTGTACCTAATGGAATATTTTTAAACAGCTAAGCTAAGTATAAAATAATAGTGACACCGACCATATTCCATATTATTTTGTATGGTAGATACGACCTTATGTACGGACTGACGGAGACTGAGAGCTACCACCATTTGAACAGCGTCGACTTGAGCTACGGGATGCTGGAGAAGGAAAGGGACCAGATGCTAAGGTCCTACTTTCAGGTACGCACAGTAATTGATTAAATATATCATTTGGAGAAATCAGGACTTCCCGTTTCATGATAATTAACTACCTGCCAGGAGAATAAGAAAGTAAAAAACTTACACGTTGATCTAAATAATTAATATATATGTGTGTGTGCGAAAAAATATAATCGCAACCTTCAGAGAAAAAATGTTAATTGTTCAGAAAGCAGCATCAAACATTTGAGTTATTTCGACTATCTTCTTATGTGCTTTATATATATTTTTTGTTTTAAATTTAAAAAAAGAATATTTCGTTAAAGGGAGTACATTTTCAATAATACTTGACGGAACTGGTTAAAAGCCTCATTTACTTAGTTTATATTGACTTATACCACATCATAAAGTTGACTCGTGTTATTTTTTCCAATAGTTTGCCACTATAACAAAAAGGTTTTTTGAGTTTGAAAAGTTGTATCTTTTTTAATATTTTTACTTTTGGTTAAATTATGTGTATTTATTTATTTTTCAAATCTCTAATGCATACAATAGTACCAACTAGTAGTAATATTAAGCGAAAGTAGCACGTTAAAACGATCAATATTGTATATTTAGTATTAATACCTTTGTTTTGTCTTACTATTAATAAAATATTTAATGCCAAAGTTATATTAGAATACAATACTTGTTATCATAAAACAACTAAATTTATTAATCTAAACTGTGTATTATGCAATCTTTAACACCTATAGCAAATATTTTTGTTTGATGATTTGAAATATTTTTTCCCACGATAAATAATGTCCTATGTGCGGTTTTAGAAACAAGACCTTTATTCGGTTCTCTACAAAAACCATACTATTTGTATATGTTAAGTTGTGAAGGAAGATACTTCTTTAAGAATCTCTGCCTAGTGTAACGAGATTTGTAGTAAGGGAAATATGATATGTTATCCTTCACAATCTCTCTGTCTATTTGTTGACCACTTATATATTAGAGGGTTTCTTACTCTTATATCTTTATCTGTTGAACCAAACTTTGTTGGCAAATACTTTTTGAAGGCAAGTCTGAACAAAATGATCTGTTACATCAAATATTTTCAGAAAAAAGCCATTTAAATCAGGAACTCTGCTTGCATCTATATCAAGAAAGTAGGTTGGTGTTAAGAATCTATTTTTCTTCGGGATTCTCAACATTTCTCATTATCACTGACGTTTTATCCCTAGATTCAATCAATGAATCAACAATATAAGCGGCCCTTTGGTCAATACTACCAATGGCCCATAGCTGTTTACAAAATATCTTGTATCTTTAATCAGATGTTAATTGTGTTGCATACTTGATTCTGAAATCAAAAACTTCATGGGTTCTCGCTCTGCTATCAACTTTACACTCTTTGTACTAGAGTCATATCCATTGTTTTTCTTTCCTCTCAGATGTTTCGGTGAGGGAATATTTGGTCATAGCTACAGCTGGTTCTAATATATTCGATGTGCGTTCGTTGTCATTTTAAGCATTCAAAAAAGTATGTGAAAAATTTAGTGGATCAGGATCAATTACTTTATTTGTTTTGGGCTTGAAATCTAAGCATATGCTTCAATAGTTGAGTAATTTGACCCTCCTATATAGTTAGTAGTTCTTTTTTTTTTGTCTAATATGTATTGAACAGTCATATGAAGTATCTGATTCTATAGTTGAATTGTAACTCAAATTATTATAACTGAGAGCAAAATCTGGATCTTTTATTGAGTCATCAGAGTCTGATACTATTGAATTTAGCTCAGCTTTATCTCTTTGCTCTGATGACCCAGCTCAATTTGTGTCTAATATCTGTAAGCACATTATATTCAGCTACTACTATCAAACTCGTTAATTTTACCTCCTTGGCAGTGAAAGTAATTTGAGTAGAGTTATCCCATCCCGCAACAATAAAACCAGATTTTATTTTGGCAATAGGATTTAGTCTCTAGTGGTATAAAATATATTTTATAATTCTTGAAGAAATAATATTTAAGTCATACAAAATAAAACCCCTATGGATTTGGTTTGGGAAAATTTTAAATACTAGGAACCGTTTGTTTTTTATTAATGATTCACCCTAGCTAATCATAAATCATTAATTAAAGAAAAAGTGCAAGAATAAAACTTCATAGAATTTGATTTGTTTATTACGCTATACAGTGGTTTGGCTATTTGAAAGCTTTAAGCAATTTCGGGACAAAAACAGCAGAACTAGTATGCTATTTATTAGAAACATTTTCTAACTAATCCCAGAGAAAACAATTCAATAATATTTTAGACCGGTAATACGATGTTTGGTAAAATGGAATACAAAAAATGAACAATTTCTTTTAACGTAACAATATTCTTAAATTAGTAGAGACATTAATTTAACCCTTGAGATAAAATTAAAACAATATAAAACTATTATTGGCCAGAAATTGTTAATCAACATAACACTATACTTCAGAATATTAATAGTATAAATCTAAAACTATTCAAAAACAAATACAATTAATT
>CABFOV010008253.1:0-24370 GCA_902141375.1 Timema poppense
AAAATAAGGGCGACTCCCTAATTACCCGTGATTAATTGATCCAATCGGCAGAACACGGGTTCACCCTCCAGGTCTTTATCAGGCCGATGACGACGTCGTAGCCAGTGAGCAACTAGCCCAGGAATATGGCGCTAAGTTTGGAAAGCAGTCAGCAAGGGACGGTATAGAGGGAGGGGTTGGGGCTGCCCATAAACCCCTCCTTAGATTTTGATGGACCTCTCTAAGGGGGGGCTGATGCGTACCTATAGCAACTTATATCAGCTAAAGAGTAACATTTTCTAGCAGATTTCCCTTGAAAAATTAGCTTTCACCACCCTTGGAATTCAGTAAAACGGTACTGAAGTGTACGTTTAAGGTGGTATGAAAACTATCCAAACTAAATTAAATGTTGCTTCAATAGATACAACTAGTTTATTTCCTACATATAGTAACAGCTATTTTAAGGCCTATTTTTCATGGGCATAGCGGAATTTGAACCTGCATTTTTCTCTTAATTTAAAAACGTATGTTGTTCAAATACTTCCATTTAAATGACAATTACTTGATACTTGAATGTATCTATAGAAGCAATATTTTATTTATATTGCTAGAAGTGTGTTTTGTTATAGAAAAAATAATGCAAAAATACGACACTTATCTCGCGTCCCTTTCCATCTTATCTCAACACCAATATTATTAATGGAGTAATTTAAAGTATGGAGGGAAATATTTGATAGTACCGTGGAAAAGGGATGGGAAAACTAAAATTATAAATCGCATGCATGAAATTTCACACAGAGTTACTTTACAGCGACTCAAACCGCAACCTCTTAGTTACATTTATATGCCAAAAAGTCTTTAGATTATATAATAAAAAATGTTTAATTAATGCCCATGATTGTTAGTATTATCATACCCTATTAAGAGCCAGTTTCATAATCAGACTACCTCGTGGTGTAGTGGTCAGTGCACTTGGCTACGAACCTAGAGGCCCCAGGTTAGATTCTCGGATGGTAACTTCTGTATTTTTCCCGCTAAGGGAATGATCTCAAACGTCACCGGGGTTTGTTTAGTTAGGCTCACTACGGCTCCTCAACCTAATAATCACTATCATTACATTTTTTCATTGAAAGTACGACGTGTAGACAACCTCCAAGGTGTACCCTGGGAAACGTTCTGTGTCACCAGAGGGGCTAATAGTCTACATAAGTGGTCACTTAATTGGTGGTCCGCGGTCCGCATCCGGACCACAAATACATGTTTAAGGACCTTAACAAGATAGCGATAAACAGAAGAAATTATGCTATTTCGGTGGTGGGCGAGCATTAGACATGGAAGGCCAGTAATAATAAATAAATAAAATAAATAAAAGGAATAAAAATTAAGTTTTTGAATTAGTAGAGTCTTATAGGGCTTGAACTTGAGTCACTGTTAAAGTTTTGCCGGACCGTAGAAGTACGTCGAGTTTTTAAAACGAACCACCATAAAAAATAATAATTAGGGAACCCTGGTATACATATTAGGCGACCACCAAACTGGATGTCATATCCCTTCTCTGACATATATACCATACAATAAAAAATATTTTAAAAAAAAGCGCCTCAAATGCGCATCAATATTAATTACAAATCCATTCTAGGCGTGAAGTCTAACTACACAACTGGCCCAAATGTTTCTCTGAAGGTCACCATCTTGATCCTTTTTCTCCTTCTCATAGGTAAATTTAAGGCAGCGTTTCCCAAACGGGGTTCCGTGAGGTAAGTTTAAGGGATCCACGATAACAATTTTTAAAAAATTACACATTAAAAGTTAAAAATACTTTAGATGCAATTATTCAGGCTGACAAGACCATATTTGGGTCAGGTCACTTTTACTGCAATCTAGATTCTAGATATTCTCTGGGACCAAATCGAAGTTTCGAAACGGATTTGATGCGGCTCCAGGAATGCAAGTACAATCATCATCAACAATCAAACCGGATAATAAAAGAATTTGCCATAAAAAGAAAACATTAAGCCCTGCTTTGTTGGCATTTTATTGTATTTAAGAAACATACTGAAAGAATCTGATAGCACAAATAATATAATTAAGAGTAAAACCTTATCACTTTATTCCTCTGACAGGTACGTATACAGGTTGGCAGCATTTATTTATGGGACATATAAGAGGACAATACGTGTAGTTGCTTTCTCCCTGGAAAAATAAAACTTTCAATTTAAAGGTATTTGACCTTGAGCCAAGTGAAAATATTCTCTCGCGGAGCCTTTTTTTTTAATGTGTTACTATCAGAATATTTAAATGGTTCTGCTATGTTATACTAAATATAAAAGGGTCCCGTGACTAAATTTAATTGCGAAACGTTGACTTAAAGGAAAAGGACGACTAAAAATTATTGTGAGCTTCTTCCTCCTTCAGATCTCGGTGAGATGTGTAACTAATTTTTAAATTTTAATCCATAACATAAAGCTTTGTTTATTTATTCTCTAACATGTTCTTTGAATATAAATTCAACGATATGGTATTTAAAATGTTGTGATAATTTGGCATGGATTTTTTTTAAAGACACTAAAACCTTTTCATTAAACTTTTTTTTTCGCTAAGGATGAATGAGAAGGCTGTTGAGAAAACTTAAAAGTTAACATGTTCCATGGAGTTCACGAAAAGCCAGACTGACAACCTCTTTAGAAAGAGGAGTAGAAGAGGATGATTAACGAAATGAAGACGATACTTTGGTTCTTTCATTTGCATCTTTCACGGGATTGGATCTTCTTTGAAAGCCATGCCATTTCATGAGTTCTTCTTCTGTGAATTAAACTGAATGTATTTCTAAAGGACTGCCGAAATAATTACAATATAATCTGACGCGTCTGTATACATCTAAAGGATATATTTTAAGATGGAAACGAAATAGGGCAAACAAGAAAATGATATAGTTAATATTCACTTTATATCGGTTCATTAGGATTTTAACGAATACGTCTTTAATTATAGGTATTAGTAACAAAGAGAATAGTTTTAAATGTGACTTTAAAAACAATTATCTATTATAGCATTTTAACATATTTCTCTAGGTTCTAAGTTAATTATTTAAAATTACAGTGAGACAGTTTCTTATAAATAATTAGAGATAGGATTGATTAAAATGGAAGAGTATGAGTAATTTTAAAGCAAGAGGCTAAAGATCGTATCCAAACATCCTAAGTGTGTGTGTACTTGAGAACTAGTATTTAGAAATATTGTAATGAAAACGAAAGGCAGTGTTTGTTCTTCCTCAGAATAATCTCTACAGCAACTGGTTCTAAACATACGACACAAGACGTAATCTAAGATCAACGCCAAACGGTAATAGGCCTACTTGTATTTATCTAGAAGAGAAAGTTATAAGGGGTCAACCTCGTCAGTGTCACCGGGTAGCTTAGTTTATTAAATTTAATTGTATCCGGGTAGCTTAGTTTATTAAATTTAACTGTATCCGGGTAGCTTAGTTTATTAAATTTAATTGTATCACCACGTCTTACTACCTACTCAGGTTGTAGGCCTACTCATATATGATGGGTTAGGGATGAAGAAGGAAGCACTTTAGAGCCAGTCTAACACGAGGATGGCACCTTAAAACAAGGCTTTCCAACTAGCGGCCCACGTGGCCAACGATGCCTTTTTTTTCCGGCACATGAAATTTCTTGGAAAAATAATCTATTGTACAGTAGCCCCATGGCTTCTTTGGTGCTTATTGACAGCTGACAGCTTTAAAAAGATACCAGACCAAATTACGTATCCCTACGCCGAACCAGATGATCTACAAAAACATGTGTCTAGCAGCTGTCACTTCTGACAATCAAAATTTAGGTATATTCCTAAATTTTGACTGTCAGAAGTCAGCTGTGAGCTGTCAGTCAACACCAAAGAAGCCATGGCACTACTGTAGTAAAATTGATATTTTTAGCCGGGAAAAGGAAAGTTTTGATTGGCATCATAAAAAAATCCATGAAAGCCCAAAATTATGTTCATTCAATAATAAACATAATTGCGCTCTATTTTAATAATAATTTGTGTATCCACGTGAGTCATATTTACTTCCAACACCACTTAACAGATTATGATGCGGCCCGCAACTAAACTCGTGGATTAAGTTAGGACCCCCCCGAACGCTTTTAAGTTGGAAACCCCTGCCTTAGACTATTAGGTCATTGAAACGAGTGGTAGCCTAGTTGGTAGAGCAGCTGCGAACTAAAACAAAGGCTGAGGATTTAAAAACACTTTCTGGAAATATTTACATATATTCCTGCAGTGTCTTTAATGTTCTTCACTTACTACCGTAAAGGTCGTAAGAAAAAACTACGGAATGAAAGAGATTTGTGGAGAATAGTAGTCAAATGTTTTGTTCCAAATTAGTATACATATAGAATAAAATTAGTATGGTAGTAGTTTTAACTGTCAAACACTTTTTATTATTATATTTTTATTACTATATAAATATAATTACCGACGCATAATATTATTTTATTCTCGTTATCATACGAAATGTACAACTTTTTCAACTGACGCGAAGAGCTCTCTAGTTACCCTTACCGTGAGGGTGAAACACGTCATTCTCGTACAACCCCTACCCCCCTAGAGCTAAATACTTCCAGGCACTTTTCGCTGAACAACATTAAGTTTAACAACATCGTTGAGATAAACAAGTTTCACTCAAAACAAAAAAGTATCATGCATAATTTATTTTTCTTGCGGTAATTAGTAGGGTGTTATATATATGCATTCTTAACATAATAAATAAAGTCCATTTTGTATCGGAATAGCTATTTTAATACCTGGACAGGCTATTCAAGGAAAACATTATCTTAATTCACCCAACCAGGCTTTAAACCCCGAACTTTCCATCCCAAGCAAATCAGACCAGATAGGCTTGGTACTCTAGCCATGGTGATCATCGATGCCAATTTTAATCAATGTTGTTAAGGCGATTGGCCATTTTCGTTTGGCGTGGAAATGCAGAGCCATAGGAAAAAAAACTGCTATCTTTAAGAATTTTTATTGTTTTGCAATTTTATTTTCGGAAACGGTTTGTTCATGAAAAGAACCATGTTGATTAAGTTATACTTTTTATATACACACCTACTCTATAATTTTAACAGTGATCAAATATCAATAAAATCGACATTTTTCAATAAAAAACTGAAGGCTTCATAACAAAAAAAAAGAAAATGTAGCAATTAATAAACATTGATATATTATCTTAGGTTTCATCATTATTTTAACCGTACCTTAAGTTGGGAGTGTTTTTAAAGCAAATATTTTTTGAGGTATAAAAAAATCCATTTTGCTCCAGTATATATAGAGGGTTTAATTTTCTTCACCTGGTGATAAAAATATTCTTGAATATCTGTTAAGAGCACAGCCGTCTTAGATTAGAAACTTTTTAAAATGAAGAGGAAAAGTTGTTATTAAATTCCAAAACACTCTTGACAGATATTAAAGAACTGTATATGTGAAGAAAACTAATCTAGTTTCTACTGGAAAAATTTGATTTTCTTTGTAAAAAAGTTTTTATATAAAAACTATCAAAACACTTACACTTCCTCGCGTTCCCAAGACTTCCTCCTTAAAGCGACTCCGAATCAGATCAATATAAATACTGTGCACTAGCAGGATTAAATGAAATACACACAGGCTAGCCGCCGTATTAGCGACGGAAGTGAGCGCTTATGTCCCAACAGTTGGAGCGAGGAAAGTTCAAAGCTATGTCACTTAAGAGATGCATCCCGTAAAGTAGGGTCACTCTAAAGGGACGTACTGTACATATATTATTCTTATTACTATTAATATTAGCACCAGGTCTTAGTACTCGTTTGAGTTATACGCACTTATGATAATGTGTAATGGTAGGGTGATTGTGAAATGAAATGGAGGACCTAAAATTTAACGTGGAATCCGAACCACGGTGGGAGGCCTGACATTCCCCACATTCACAAGTTGTGATTAATACATGTCTTGTCAGAGGTGAAGGAACGGTGCCGGGACCGAGGATTGAACCTTGGACCCCCAGCACAGAAGTCCGAAACCTTACCCTTAGACCGCCAGGTCACCCGACGTACATATAATCCATATTCAGGATAAAAACCCTCTACCATCCAACTAAAACAATATATGGTTAGCTCTAGTGGGAGATTTTTTACCCATGAGACTGGACCATAACTGCAATATACTAAAACCATTAGTTAGATTTTATATATAAATACCAACGTTAGAGTTTAACGCTCACTGTTTATACTTGTGTTAAAACTATAAAGAAAATTCAATGCCAATCAGGATTTTTTTTTATGCATGTCTAGTGTAGTAAAATAATTTCTCGTGCTTATATTTACATTTGCATGTTAACTTCCGATATAGTATTGAAATGCCCTATTTTTATTAAAGGTATTTCTTGATTAGCTTTATACATCATTCACATAATAATAGAGCTCAAAAAAAAACTGCACTAATCGATACCCATTTTCTAATAATAAATAATATAAAGTGCATTAATGTAGTACCAAGGACCATTAAAGTGACAAAACCACCCGTTATCAAGTTTATTATAAAATGAGATAATTATCCCAATAAGTGAGCAGATAGAATAAAACCTAGTGGCATAATAAATGTCAATGTTAATCAATATTAATCTGCTGTGACGATGGGCAATGGTGAATGCAGGTAAGAACCTTAGGTACAGGAACAGGGAGGCACAGGGTGCTGTATTGTAAATAGGGTTTGAGAAGAGAAAGTAGATATTTGTTCATATATCTTCTTTTTTTTTATGATGTGTGCTTCACTCTATGATTTTTTATCACCACGTTCTACTCACCGTTCGGGTTATACGTTTATGTTATTATTACACTAATAGTTTTAGTAGGGATTAGGGAGGTTTTATTTATAGGAAATGTACCCGAATTTGCGTGGAGGTCGAGTGGAAAATCATTTTGGATAAACCCCCCCTCAGTACATCCGACCGAGATTCTAACCTCGATTTCCCCGTCATCGGCAGTCTAGTCTACTACGTGAGTAACACGTTAGATCACGCGGCCAAGAAAGCGTGTGAAGCATTATGGGAAAGACAAAGGAGGATAGAATTAGAAAGGACAATACAAGACAGAAACTAAATCAAAAGAGTATTAGGAAAGATTATAAAAAACCGAGATAGCGACAGCATGGGTATATGAAGAGAATGAATTATAGTAGATGAGCTGATAAGGTGGAGAGAGTGTAGGAAAAGTAGAGAAGAGACCAAGAGGAAGACCACGAATGAGATGTATTGACTACAAAAAGAGGGTGCATTACAAGAAGAAGAACAGAATGACATGCAGTGGAAGAAGAGAAATAGGGGCAGGACAGAGGACACAACACTCAGACCCGGTAGAATTATGAAAGCGGGAAATGATTAGGATGATGATGATAATGAGAGAATGCACTGCTACCGTACATATAAAATATCTACTCATACTACACATCTTTCATGCTGTCACAATTAGAAACAAGCTAAATTTCAAGGAAATGTTTTGTTTTTTACCTTTCCATTGCACTGCCTTATGTGCTTTATGTGTAACATCAAATGTACCAGTAAGAAACCATTTAGAAAAAAAGCCATCACGGAAAATGTGACCGGGATTCGAACCTAAACATCCTCTTAAAAGATAAACATGAAGTTGATTATTAGTTTGTGTGCTAATCAGTGTGGATCTCGATTAACGTCGCATGAATACAAGTTTTAATAAAGTTATAGTTGGATCAAGGTATACGGAAGCTAAGATCCTTATTTTTACAGTGTTTTTTTTAACAAATAAAATTTTTCGCCCAAAATAACTAAAATATTGATTTAGTAGATACGTTTAGTTTAGTTTCAAACCAATATTTATCTCAACAGTTCTTTAAAATTTGTCATAATCATCGTAAAATTTGACCAAAAACCTTTTAAATGAAGAAAAATTTCCAAGTAAGATTAGAGAATGTCCATAGCAAATATTTAACAAACTATTGAGATTATCTTGTGTAAAAGGTTTAACTAAATGTATAGCCGGAATTAATGGTTTATTAATTTTATCTAAAAAATAATGATTTTGTCATAAGAACTGAAAGAATACGGACATAAGTTCACAATTCCTGTAATCCCACCTTAAGTTAGGCCAGTACGGGATGTTCTAAAAGTTAATAATCATCACACCCACTTCGGTGGTCGCATGGTCTAACCCGCTACTCTCGTGTTGGACTAGATTGCCGATGACGGGCAGATTGAGGTTTGAATCTCGGTCGGGTGTACTGAGGGTGGTTTTTCCAAAATGGTTTTCCAATCTCCCTCCCCACAAATGCGGATATACTTCCTATAAATATATACTCCCTAATACTACTAGCGTAGTTAATGCATAAGTGTATAACCCGAATGGGTAGTAAGACGCGGTGCATAAAACAAATCGCAGTAGCACAATTAAATTATTATTTTATTTTTTTACATAAAATATACATAGCCTATATATATGATAGTTACACTAATGGGGTAGGGATAAGGAAGTAACCATTTTAGAGGTAATCTACCCGTATTTTGGGTCTAAGGTAAGTGGAAACCATTTAGGAAAAACTACCCTTAGTATACCCAACCGGGATTCCAACCCAGATATCCCCGTCTTCAGCAGGCCAGTTTAACACGAGAGTGACGCCTTAAACTAGTAGGTCACTGAAGCGTGTTTTATTTTGGTTCCTCGTTTAAAACTCGCGCATGTGCAGAGAGGGATTCGACAAAAGCTCATCATTGGTTGTTCATCCTAAGGCGGAAGGAGAAACAGCGGGAAAAGGGAAGTGCCAGTACTAAAATTCGGTTGGAAGATTTCAACAACTTTTTATCATTCACTTCACATGGCTTCTAAAATAAAAAAAATAAAAGTACCATAGCGTACACCCAAAGCTAGTACCAACGCCTTCTAACAGTGACAACACCTAAACTTTTAGTAAAAGAAACTCTATCGCAATTTCCATTCTTATCACTATGACTCTTTCGTTTCCCCTTCGAGTCCACCTACCCCTAACAAAAAGAAGAATGAAAAAACACGAAGAAATAACAAGTCAAACTAAAAAAAACTTATTTTCAAACAAAGTTTGAATTTTTTTAGGTCTTTTTATTTGCTAACAAAAAAGAAAAGAAAGAAGTAATCCTATAAACGCATACAAATGTCTTATTTCTGTATATTCATATGCTACAACTTTGAATACATAGTTAGCTTATCATGATTCCTTTCATGTGTTTGGATGTAAATGGGTGGACATTGGGATTTTAAGGTAACATTTTATGTTAAAATCTTGGCAATAGAGATATAAACTTCTCGGTTATTTGGTTTGTTCGATCATGGATTTAACGGTAATATTATTGAGCCGCTTCAGCGTTTTTTTAGCAGTCTTACTACCTGTTCAGGTAATACGCATATGTACTAAGAAGGTTCGATAAAGATTAAATGTGCCTCCATTTGCGTGAAGGGAGAGTGGATTTTATTTTTTATAAAATCAACATCAGTACACCCGTATGGGATTCGAACCCCGACCTCTCTGTCATCGGCAGTCAGGTCCAGCTTGAGAGTAACGCCTTTGACCATGCGGTCACTGAAGAAGGTTGTTTAGAGAGTCAGATCAGACACACATACACATATACATACATACATACACACATACATATACAGTATATACATACATACATACACAAATGCATACATATACATACATACATACAAACATACATACACACATACACACATGCATACATACATATATACATACATGCATGCATATATATACATACATACACATACAAACATACACACATACATACATACATACATACTCAAGATATGAGTTTTGTTTGAAGTATTTCATAAGTATAATAAGATTTTATTAGGATGAAGACTCGCCTCGGTGATGTAGTTGGATAACGCGCTAGTTTCGTATTGAGCTATACCACCGAGGACGGGGAGATCAAGGTTCGAATCACGCTCCTGTGAACTGGGGTGGCTTTCCCTAAATGACAATTATTCAAGGAACGCCCAATAAACAATAACAAAAGGATCTAATTAAAAATAAAAAGATAATAAGAGATTTGAATATAAGGACAAGGTTAAAGACATAAAAATTTAATTAGCAAAAAATATATTGAGTTTATAAGAAATTGAGTAAATTATAGATAATAACAATTCTGAATATAATATAATATATTACATTATATTGGGCGTTCCTTGAATAATTATTGTTATAATTCTCCTTACTAAATCACTATGAATATAGCTAATATTTCCCTAAATGGTTTTCCACACTCCCTCCACGAAAATTCGGGTTCACTTCCTCTATATTCAACCTTCCCAATTCCTAACTCAAGAGCGTAATTAGTACTTAATGCGTATAACCCGAACGGGTAGTAAGACGCGGTGCTAAGTATTATTTTTATTATTAGGATGAAACTTGGAGAAAATACAAACTTTTTTTTGCTGCGAAACTTGATAACATTTTACTATTTTTTGTATCTTTATATTATAGGTATTGATAATATATATCAAGAGAGACAGCTGCAGATCACATGACGTGACATCTGAATACGTGAAAGTACTTTTAGTAACTTTTCTAGCAGTCAGATAAGTTTATTCCCATGAAAGTTGTACTGTATACACAAGAAGGTAAGGGAATAAGTAAGATGTTCCTGGAGACAAAATGGACAATTTTTCGCTCTCTTTGGGGAAGAAAAGGATAGAAACAACGAGGCGAAAGTGGCCGTTAAGCACATATAAATATACAGTTCGAGGTATAATAGTTTCTAGTAAAGAGAAGTCGCTGAAACATGTAAGCTACCCATGAAAAGTAGAGGAATAAAATACGAAAAATCGATTGACTTTTAGGAAATAAAGGCGTTTTACGAGCTGTAATGACGAGTACCAGCATAGTATAAGCCAGTGGTGTTCAACCCTTCTTTTCTTTTTCGGTTTTGTACCTCCTCCTTCGTAAACACTTAAATCTAACACACCGAAAAAAGTTTTAACATTTTTCAAAATAAAAAAAGATAAAAACCTTCTTCCAAGACGTAGTAGGGATTTATTTATTAACTTAGGAGCATAAGTACCCGGTAGAGCCACTGATAATCATGGTCTTAGACGTAATAATCTCACTTACAATTTTATTAAGTTTACAACATGAAAATATATCGATTGCTCGGCCAGCAATTAGTCGTTTAGAAAACGGAAGAGCCCATTACTCCAATGATAAATATTTTGTTCTAACTTTGGAAACTTACTCAAGAGGCTTAATGTACTAATAAGTGTATTATTTTTAGTAGAAGCAGTAGAAGTAATAATAGTAGTAGGATAAAACAGATTGAGTGGATATCAAAAATATTCTACAAATATGAAGATAAATTTGATCACGGAGACAGCCGTCAATGAATACATTTATAATTTTTTTTAAATTAGCAGCATGTCTTATCACCCGTTCGAGTCATACTCTTAAGCACTAATTGCAATAGTGATTTTAGGGGTGAGGAAAGTTATATTTATAGGAAATATCCTCACATTTGCGCGTAGGGATGGTGGAAAACCCTTTTGTAAAAAAAAGAGCCCTAGTAGACCAAAAAAAGAGCCCTAGTAGACCAAAAAAAAGAGCCCTAGTAGACAAAAAAAAGAGCCGAATCTCATTCTCTCCGTCGTCGGCAGTAACGTCTACTGAAAGAGTAGTGCCTTAGACCATGCGGCCACCGAAGTGGGTTTCAATTAAATTAAATGTAGTTGAACAAAGACACCTGGAGACAAAAATCGAGTCCTATATTTTATTTTTGAGTTTCAGTGTCTAGTCCAGGAGTAATTTTCTAATAATTTTTAATTTAATAATGAAAAAAATACTAGCTCTATTTAAAGAGTTGCTCTAAATGTGTATCCCCAAGGACCAGCTATAGTCTAACCTTTTAGAGCTGATAGACATGTATTATAATTACGCTAATATGAATAGTATAAATAAGGTTTAATTTAGAATAGGTGTAGGCCTATATGCATTTTCATGGTAGGAGAGTGAAAATACATTTTGGAAAAAAACACCCTCAATACACCTGAACAGTATTCAAACCCCGATATTCCCGTTATTGGTAGTCTAGTCTATTGGGAGAGTTACACCTTAGACAATGCGGCTATCAAATCAGATGTATGTTGACTTTTCGAAAATTCAAATTTAATTATTTTTTCTATCTTATGAAAAATATTTCCAAAAGCAGCCTTCCAAATTAAATTTTTGACCTAAAGTTCCGAGATGACTCTTAAAAATTACAATTTATACAGTGAACCCGAACCTGTTTATAACTGTCTATAAAAATCTGTAAAAAAATGTAATCAAGAAAACATTTATTATTTCTAGAAAGCCCCAGAACTTCGATTGCTTCTTTTTGCTTCGCCCAAATCACATTTTATATAAAAAAATGTCGACGCTGATAAGAGCTACTAGACAATATTAACTATTTCCCTTCCTTTACTTAATGAATGGCCTCAGAATAGGGGTCTTCAATCCACCCACCCTCAGCCCACTGGTTCATAAAAAATATACAAATATTTCAAGAGAAAAAATTACAAATACAGATAGATATAATATTTTACCTAATAAACTAATAAAATAAACACTTATTTTACTATCGTATTTTACGTTATTTTATAAAGGATTTATTTTTCCTTTTGAACGAAGAAAAGCATTTAATTGCGTTTTTTATACAAATATACCTTGAACCGACAAATGACAACTCTTAGTAGACAAGACGAATCGCGCTACCTTATGTTATGAGAAATCTCAAAATAGGACATACAAGAGAACTTACTTCACTATAAACCCTAACCCCTAGTGTGAGTATGAGTGTATTATAATAGTAAGTTAGTACGCATATTAAAATATTTATTCAATCTTAATATTATCGATACAATATTATGGCCCGCGAGTCAACAAGAGAAAGAAACCTTGGGCCCTAGGTTTGAAGACCCCTGCCTTAGAAAATTAATAAATGTTTTACTGCCCATATTTGTGGCTTTCAGTTCCTACTTCTAACCAAGGGGTCGAACCCGGCGACAACGTACCATGTTCTGCAACATGTTACGGTGACATTCCCAACCTCCCCCCCCCCTTTCCAACCCAAACATGTGATGCCGGCTGCCATCCCCCCCTCTACCTACGGCGATATCGACCTATAAAGAGACCCAGGCTCCGTCTGGCTTGAGCTGCGTATACTCGGACCACAGTTCGGCAAGCCTTTCACTAATCCAACAAAAAAGACCGAGAACTAACAGTTAATAACAATAAAAACAACTCAAGTGTCCGAACACACTAAGGAGTCACTCCCGTGTAAGACCGTCCAACTGATGACAGGGAGATCGGGGTTCGAAAACCGGTGGGGTCAACTGAGGATTTTATTTTTTTAAATAAATGGTTTCCCACTTTCCTTATTCGCAAATGTGGGTATATTACTCCTAATAATGATTTTTTTCCTCATTCTTATCTAAAGAGATTAATTATCATATATGCGTATAACCTTAACAGGTAGTAAGACGAATAATAAAAAAAACTTAAAAATTCCATGCTTAATTTCAATCCTACGTATTACTCACATTAAATAATAGCCCCTCCAGTTTTTTTAATCTAACCAATTTATATATATGTATATAATATCGAACGTATCCAACCACTAACTAATGATGAAAATAATAAATCACCTCATTTCATTTCATCCCGCAAAGATCACAACTAACACGAGGAAAATCGACATTTTCTCTACTGATGTCCCGGCCTAGTGCTGGTAGCTACAAAGAAGAGAGAAGATTTAAAAACAACACTATAACACATCAAAGAACAAGGTAACACAAAGATTAATAAGGATATATATACCTGGTTAATAAGCTTTAATACCTATATATATAGCAAAAGAGAGAGGTACTGGAGCTCATTAATAAAGGAAGAATATAATATAAGCTCTTATATAGGTATTGAAGCTCAATGATAAAGAAATTCATTCTCAAATGGAGATAATTATCAAGAAAGATTATCGTCATAAAAGAAATTGAACAAATATTCGGGTGGACTTTTTAGAACAACAACTTTTAAAGAAAATTTACACACTCCATTTGATTATTTTTTTTGTCTTGAACTCATTTTTCAAACAAAAATCCTACTTAGGGTAATCCAATTGGATTTAATTTCAGTGGGATTCTATGTTAAAAAAAAATAGAAGTGAATAAAAATAAATATTGCATGTTCTCGATTTATTGAAATTTGTGATCTGTAAAGTGTGTTCATAAACACACACACCGCACGAAACAGACAAAGGAAAACCCTAAAATTCTTTAACTTTTCTTTTAAAACTTAAAATAAAATGCAATCGGTAGCAAAGATTTTTAGATCTCGTTCTTCTCTTTTAGAAAATATGAACGTTTATGAGAGTTGCAACAGCAATGACCGCAGTTAAACTCGTTTTATTGGTGCATATGAGCTAAGCTAAGAAAACCTGAAATAATTTATAGTGGCCTTTATAGCTCTTATAAATACATGGCCTAAGGCGTCAGTCTCGCCACAGAGTGATGAGAGGAGGTCAAGGTTTGAACCTCAGCCGTGTGCACTACGGTGATTTTCTACCTGTCATCTAGTTTTCTCATCTTCTCTACTTGCTAATGTTAGTACACTTGCTTTAAGCAATCCTCCTCATCCTTATGCCTTATATTATTGTTGTAATGGTCTGCCACCTTAAGCCACCCAACAATATCTATAAATTAACATTTCTGAAGTAGGTATGAAGGAAGGAATGATTTTGAGATCTACGTGAAGAGAGGATATAAAACCATTTAGGAAATAAAACTCTTAGTACATTTGGCTGGGATTCGAGTCTATAACTCTCCGCCATAGGAAAACCAGATAAGAGTAAACTTAACGCCATTGAATTAAGGTGGGAGTGAAGGGGGGTAGACGAAAAAAGTTCAGTATTTTTCCAGTTTTTTATAGCAAAACATTTTTTTGCCCTAAGTAAATCAAATATGTCTCCAGGAGAAACAGATAGTTTTATTGTATTCACATGTTGAAATCAACAGTTGTTGAATATTTGTCAAGGGTGTCCTGGAATTTAATGACAACTTTTTCTCTTCATTTAAAAAGTTTGTCATAGAATGGTGCTCTGCTTATGACATATATTCAAAAACTGTTTATATCATAATTTGTAGAAAATTAAACTTAATGTTTATACAAGAGAATTGTTTTATTTACTTTGCCCAAAACTATCAAGATACCGATATTTTATGGCGTCCCATACATTTACACCTTAAAGCGCCGGAATGGTCGATCATAAATCCATAAACGCCAGAAACCAAGTGGGCTTATAACGTTACAGGGTGGAGCTATCCGAAAATAGAATAAACAAGAAAGGAAAAAATTAAAAATGACCAAACAAAGTGTGTTGTAGCCCATTTAGTTACCTCACTAGATTCAAAATGATCCACTATTCCATGTCCCTATACCAGTTACATTCAATTTACTGGGCATTATGGTCTTAGAGATCAACCAAAATATGTAGATTATTTTAGTTTTCTTTTCAAAGTTGAGAATTTCAACTTTTAAATTTTTGCAAATCAATGAATGTATACGATCATAGAACACCGTGTTGTTTTCATTCCAATAAACACAATATTTAACTTGAGCATAACATTTAATGGGCATCATTTAAGCTACTTAGACAGCCACCCATAGTTGAAAAAAAACAACTAAATCTCCCCATTCAGAAAAGTAAAAAAAAATCCACATACTTTGGTTGGGCACCAAAAACTAAGTGTCCAGGGAAAGAAATGTAACTGGTACAGGAGCGTGGAGCTAATCTTTGTGAATCGAATGATATAATTTAATAAGGCGGTCGCACTACAAATTGTAATGTCACATGTATTTTCCTCCACACCTGTTTGTTCTCCTACCACCGGACAGCTCCATCCAGTGACATCCTATACCCACTTTGTTTCTGGCACTTAGGAATTTCATCTAGACTACTCTATCACCTTAATAAACTCGATGTGTTAAGATTAGCCGTTAATTTTTTTTTCCAAAGATACGTACAAGTCGTGGGTGGACTATATTCGTGCCCGCTAGGTGATCGTATGCACACACACACACACATACACACACACTATGGCCGAAGCACAGATTGTGTCCGACCGACGGTCAGGCTCCACTCCCTCCCAGATCGATGGAGACGCACCCCCTGAAGCGGAACATATCCAAGTGATCTAGTGACAACGTATGGGTGCTATGTTCCCACAATGGACGGACAGTAGAGTAGGATTCAGATTGGAAGAAACTTCTTGCTCAAACAGTTAGTTGGCAGTTAAGATTTTTACTATAGTATTCTACTAGAGTAATATCACGCGACCCACTTCGGTGGTCACGTGGTCTAAGGCAATACTCTCGCAGTAAACTAGACTACTGATGACGGGGAGATCGAGGTTCGAATCTCGGTCGGGTGTTCTGAGGGTGTTCTTTTTCCAAAATAGTTTTCCACTCTCTCTTCCTCCACGCAAAATCGGATACACTTTATCTAAATATAGCCTTTCCAATACATAGATCCATTAGCATAGTTAGTAAATAAGTGTATAGCATGTATTGGTAGTAAATACGCGGCACTAGGAAAACAAATACAAGATACCTTAAGGTTGTTTTTTTTGTGGTCAACATTGATAACATCTTATATAACTAGACTACATTTCGTGATATATTTTATATCGTCATAAACTCACAATTCCAACCTTCAAGAAGTTTGGTTAGGGCTTCTGCAGGGAGTTCCATTTATTGCCAGCAGATGACAGGCATGTCTCGTATTGGTCAGTGACACGCATCTTTAAACTGAGCGTGCCTGGAGTCAGTCTTTGTAGTTTATCGCGATATAAAGTTTGATAATCCTATTTCCGGCAAATGAAATTACTAGAAAATGGCCCGAAACGATATCGACACGCGAGAACTCATTTTAAAGGTAAGGGTACCAGGATTTCATAATAAAAAAATGTATCTTCCAACGAAATTCCAATTTTCCTGCCGTAATTGCCGCTTTTCTTCTATGTGGGCAGTTGTCTGTAAAATCATTCTTTGTTTGAATTACTATGGAAACCCTGATTTGTATAAGATTTTATATGGGTGAAATTAAAATATGTTAACTTTAATTTAACTGAATCTACTGCTCTACCCCTATAAAACTGTTTATAAAGTTGAGATACAGTAGCCCCGTGGCTTCTTTGGTGCTGATTGACAGTTAACAGCTGACTTCTGACAGCTTCTAAACAGATGTGGTTTTTTTTTTCAGATCATATGGTTTGTCGTAGGGATACGTAATTTGGTCTGGTAACTTTTCAAAGTTGTCATAAAGTCAGCTTTGAGCTGTCAGTCAACACCAAAGAAGTCATGGGGCTACTGTAGACCTAGAGAGTCAGGAGAGGGGTAGTTTTAAATTCATCATATTGGTGTGAAGGGTTTTGCTTCAAATTAAAAACTGAAAGTTCAAAGCCAACGGAAATGTGATAGCCTTTACAACTAAATCCAAACATTCGACTGAAGCCTTGTTATATATAAACGTTTTCCCAATAAAATGTTTTGTATATATCTTAGTGCAACATTCGGCAACCATCGTTGCGAAGATCCACTAGTCTTACTATATTACTAGTAATATTTGATATATAATATAACAGCTGCAGATTACATGATTTGACGTATGAATAAATGAAAGTAAATAAAGTAACATTTTTAGTTACCAGATAAGATTCCTTTTATAAAAGAAAGTTTTTCAGAACCTTTAACCTTCTCTTACAGCTGAAAAGTTAATAATCAGTTTTCACGGTATTTTTTTAGTATCGAGTCTTACTACCCATTCAGGTTATATTTTTATGTATTAATTACGATAATGGTTTTAGGAAGGTTATATTGACAAGAAATTTACCCACACTTGTGTGGAGGGAGAGTGGAAACAGTTTTGAAAAAAAAAAACGCTCAGTACACCCGACCAAGATTCGAATCTTTATCTCCCCCTAATCGCCAGTCTAGTCTATTGCGAGAGTAGCGCGTTAGACAATGCGGGCACCGAAGCGAGTTTTCACTGTATACATAGGTCTCATAGATATATTTTTTTTTTCTTAATATTATTTTATCATTCGTCTTACTGCTGGCTTTGTACATTTAATTACACCCTGGGGTAGTATGATGAAGGTACAATTTAGAGAAAATGTACCCACATTTGTGTGGAAGGAGAGGGGTGAGCTACGCCCTCAGTACACTAGGTCAAGACTCAAAACACACCCTTTCCATCTCTAGCAAACGAGACTAGATAAGTTTGAAATCTAGTAGACCTACAGTAGCCCCATGGCTTCTTTGGTGTTGACTGACAACTCATAGCTGACTTCTGACAGTCAACATCTAATTATAAACCCAAATTTTGACCGTCAGAAGTGACAACTACTAAACACATGTTTTTGCAAATCATATGGTTCGGAGTAGGGATACATAATTTGGTCTGGTAGCTTTTCAAAGCTGTCAGTCAGCACCAAAGAAGCCATGGGGCTACTGTACCCACCGGTAAGGGCTCTCGCCATGATGACAAATGAGGTAAATTGTCTTCATTTGTCAAAACGACAGATATAGACCTATCTGTAAAGTGGGTGAATGTGAGAATGTCCTTTACTTTCTATCGACCCCTCAAGTGTCGACGTTTCACGACCACATGAAACCGAGAAAGTGGTTTTCGCTATGCCGTCTGTGTCTCGGACTTGAAACTGAAACCATTTTACCAATCGGGCTAAAACTTGGTATCTAGGGTTTTCATAAGGTTCTCCCAAGGATTCTTCGGAATGAAATATCCAACTCTTAAACTAAGGGTAGTTTACTGAAGGACAAAAATAGAACAAAACGATTTTCTCGAAATCCTCTCTAAGCGATTTTAAATAAAATTTGTGACCTGGCGGTCTAGGGGTAAGGTGTCAGACTTATATGCTGGCGGCCGGGGTTCAATCCTCGGTCCCGGCATGGATTTATCTGATTACCAAACCCTTCCTTCACCTCTGACAAGACATCTTGTGAATGTGGGGAATGCCAGGCCTCCACCGTGGTTTGGATTCCACGTTAAACTGTAGGTCCTCCATCTCATCTCACAATCACCCTACCATTACACATTAGCATAAGTGCGTATAGCCCGAACGGGTAGTAAGACGCGGTGCTAATAATAATAATAATGTAACTCGACACTGTTTAGAATTTTTAAAAAATAATTAAAATTCTAATTTTTCTCGTGAAAATGACTTTGAAGGTACTTTAAGTAAGCGGAAATTTCCTATTTCGATCATATCTACGAAATTATTTGAAATATGAAATAACTTATCGCTTTACGAAAAAAATTAGGTAAGGATAAAAAGTAATACCGGTAGAAGAGACGCTGAAGAGGAAAAGGTTGCCGTGGCTAGGGCATGATATGAAAATGGAGGGAGATTGAATGCCAAAGAAAGCTCTACAGAGTAAGGAAAAGGATAGAAGACCTTTTGGAAGACCACGGACGGTATAGATGTACCAAGTGTAGAAGGGCATGGAGGCTAAAGGAGGGGACAGGAGACGCGTGTCAGAAGGAGACAGCTTTGAGATATTGACAAGAATGGAAGAGGATGTGCCGGACGACCCGCAGAGGCGGAAACATCAAATGATGATAATGATGATGATATAAAGTGGTAGTAATAATATTAAAAATGAAAACTTTTGAATATATTTGTATAAAATCAATATTTTCTGAGCTATAAGTAAATATGTATATATTTGTGGGGATAATTGAAGATTATTTAATATGAATTTAATTGTTATGCTCAATGTTTCTGTAAACGTGTAAATTATTTAATTTGTGCTCTTTAGTGGAGTGTCCCTGCAACGACTTATATTATTAGTAGATATCTCTATTTTGATATCAAAGAGGGAGAGAGAAACTCTGTGTGGTGCATAGTAACATTTTGTTTTAGTAAATGTTTAAATATGATATAAAGACAAAGCTAGCCATGAACAGCAATAGTTGACCTCATAACCTTCAAAGGCGTATCTTTACCAGAAGCACTATGTGGACTCCAATTTGCTTGTCTGTGGTATTCTTCACTGACGGGTTCAACATTTCACATCTATTGTCTGTGACTCCTCCTCCGTTACTGAGATTCGCAATGAATATCTACTGTAGGTGGTTTCTCCTTCTATATTGAGATCGACAGTTCATATCTATAGTTTATGACTCCTTCTATATTGAAATTGACAGTTATTATCTACAGTTTATGACTCCTTCTATATTGAAATTGACAGTTATTATCTACAGTTTGTGACTTCTTCTATATTGAAATTGACAGTTATTATCTACAGTTTGTGACTTCTTCTATATTGAAATTGACAGTTCATATCTAAAGTTTGACATTCCTTCTATGTTGAGATTGACAGTTCATATTTACAGTTTGTGGTTCCTTTTGTAATGAGGTTAACAGTTCATAACTCACAGTTTGTGATTCCTTCTAGTATTGAAATAGATGGTTCATATTTATATATTGTTGTCTTCTATATTTAGATTGACAGTTGATATCTACAAGTTGTGACTCCTTCTATAATGAAATTAACATTTCATATCTATAGTTTGCGTCTCATGTGAGACGACGCTGGATAACATAAGAAGACCGAAAGGTCACAAAAGAAGCTCGTGTACGAATACCCTTGATGGAGGGAGGTATATAAATAAACCAATGAATAAGTTCTGCGGACTTGTGGCTCTGATTAAACGGCAGAGTCCCACTGCATCACAAGCTATGAATACAAACGTTGAGGAATTTAATTTAGTTTTTTTATTTCGTCTCGCTGCCGCCCCCCGTAGCCAATCAATCTAAAAGGGCCGGGCGAGTGCGGTGAGGAATCTATAAATGTTCCCTCTAAGAGAAGAGCCTCTCGTCTCAGAGATGATCATATCGATCTGCTCGATCAGTTTCCGTGTCGTTGAGATACTGCATCAACCGCCGGGTCCTTGGAAGGGCAAGTACCTTTCACACGTGTCATAGAGGGCAAGTACTTCTCACACGTGTCATAGAGGGCAAGTACCTTTCACACGTGCCATAGAGGGCAAATACCTTTAACACGTGCCATAGAGGGCAAGTACCTTGCACACGTGCCATAGAGGAAACCTGTAGTGGAAATATTAGCTGGTGCTAATGTACCGTTGTCCAGGGGACGCCCGAATGTACTAATCGTACATCCTTTCCGTGAAGGCTCTTCCCATGTCCCGATGAGATGAGATGAGATGAGTGTGTGGAACCAGTGGAAACACGTAAACCTAACTTAAGCCTAACGAACCAAACCTTGTTGACCATTGGGGCGATTGCCCTTTTGGTATAAATACCCAAGCTGGGAATCTAACCCGGGACCCCTGGGCTCGTAGCCAGATGCAATGACCACTACACCACGGGGCTGGTAACAATATAGTAGAATGTTGTCAATGTCGACTGTAAAAAAATGTTTGTATTTTCTAAAAGAATATTTTTTTTGGTCTAGTGGTCAGAGCTCCTGGCTACATATCCAGAGATACCGGTTTTGATCCTCAGTGCTTCCAGAATTTATCTGTGAATCAGATGTTCTGGAACGGGGTCAACTCAGCCTCGTGAGGACCAATGAGGAGCTACTTAAATAAATAGTGACTTTGGTCTAAAAAACTGAGATTAACGTTTTTATTACCACATACAAACCCTCTACCCACATTATGTTGGTACTATATTCGCCAACTGACGGTGGCCACTCGGTCGGTATGGCTTGATTGCGGGCTGACGCCATGGAGTTTTTTAAATTACTCCCTCATATTTATACGAAAATTTAAATGTAACATATTGATATGGATATAAGGAGGGTGGGAAAGGGGAAGAATAAAATTATTAATATCATTATTATTTCTATCTTTATTCACAAACTTTAAAAAAAACGAAAATTAATTTATGAGCTTTTCAATACCTTCAAGACGCCTCCTATACAAACAATTTTAGAGAACATTATGTATGTATGTATATATATTTATATTAATATTAATATAATGAAGAGAACGTAAACAAACATTGTATACGATTACATACGCTAAAATCCGTTAATATATGACTTACGACTCGTTAAACATTCTTTTAGAATGTATCTTGCTCACCTACAATTTAAAAGCATTTTATATAATGACTACATTAAAAGCGTGCGCAGCGAGTTGAACCCAATTACAAGACCGCAGACTTCAGAGGCTAAACTTTATTTTATACTCGGTTTCCTTGTTGATGCACTCGTGAAAATACCAACAAATTAACGCAACATTTATTATTGAGAAAAAAAAATCAAGTACCCTAAGGCAATAAATAAATAAATATATTTATTTATTTATATATATATACTTTTTTCCCCCTGTGAATGATCTTTTTCAGTGAGCAAACCAACTTTTTTTTAATGTCAACATTTTTAGAAAAAGTTGTAATTGGTATAAACTAACCAATAATTTGGAGAAAATACTCGGAAGGTTTTAATTGGAAAAATCTATCTTGTTGAACATAAATATGAATTAGAGAGCGAATAACTAGACAGTGCTAAAATAAATGAAAGGGTAAATGGGGTTAAATATTTTTTTATATGTGTTTTTTTATCTACCGCGTCATTTCCCGTTCCGGATTATCTGCATATTTACACTTAGGTAGGAATAAGGAAGATGAAATTTAGGAGTAGGCCCTAAATAACTTATTTAAGTGGAGGAAGACTGAGAAAGCATTTAGAAGACGAAAAAAGTTTACCCGGCCAGGATTTGAGCCTTCAACTCCACGTTACCGGCAAACGCAAACCAGGCTCCACAGGATTAACAAAGACCAGCCCTAATATCTTCCTTTAACAACGTCGCCTACTTTAAGATTTTCTAAGCTATTTCTCAAAGCGGGTTGCATCTTAACTTGACGCACCTTAGCACTCTAAGCACTATTCACACTTAGGCGCCAATTTACAAAATAAAAAGAGAGGGAAGAAAATTAAAACTTCACCCTACGTGGCCTATAGTGCACCTGCTGATAGCACTTACCCTCTTCCGCTGACGAGTATAAACACTCTTTTATTTGCTCCTGACTAGCTTTTTAATTCTTCTTTTAATTTTCATATTCTAGATACGCACACGCTTCCAAATAATGTTTTAATCTACGTCCTGGCAAGAGAACTTCTACGGGAAATTTTCATGAATAAACCAAATAACCTGAGCTGTAGACGATTAAAAAAATATACATTTATAAAATAACTAATTTGAGATAAAAAAAATAATGCTGTGACAATGTATGACTATTTTTGGAATTATTTAAGAACGTATAGTTTTGGTTTCAGTGTAATAACTTTAAAACCCGCCTAATAAAACGTACATAAATTAATATGGTAAATCCTATCTATACTTGCCATGACTTCACAGGTAGGCGACGTCTTTAAAAGGAAGTTCTCCTACTACCTTTCAGGGTAAGCCGAATGTACGTGCGCTTGTGTGTATCCCTAATAGTTTCTGAACTAATCGGAAGATTTTGACCAAACTTTGCAAGCACATTGTTTGCTTAGAGACATTTCGATATTATTATTTTATTTTACTCATAAAATCTATTCACGGCCCCAGTAATGTCAAAACTTATATGCCATCTACTATTTCGACTGGGGTTTTGGTATGACAAATAAAGCATTTAATCACAAATATCACTAGGATTAGGAGGTTTATGACATTTAATATTTTCACACTAAGCTTTATTGTAATACTTAACAGGGTATAAACATGTTTTGAGCTGACCTGACTATAAAAATGTACTTTTTAGTTTATATATAAATGTATATTTAGGTTTATTTCAGTTTTAGAACTTATTTTGGGAGTGTAACGCATATTTTGAAGAATTTTGTTTTCAAAAAAAGTTAGAATCCATAAATATTAGTTCATATTTTACAAAATATTAATAATAATTACTAATGGTACACCCACATATGAATTTAAGTACATAAACTTATTAATATTTATTAATTCTAAATATTAATTTGTAGCTAAATAAGTAATTGTTTACATCTAGTATGTTTTTTTAAAGATTACATTGTGTTGTGACTCACTGTTCAGTCGGCCCTTGTATCTTTCCTCCGCATTTGCACAGGCCGCGCCACCCACCCCCTCTGATGCCTGGACTGCTCCAAAGTCCATGTTCTCTAAGCCGTCCATGACACTTTTCCCACTGTACAGAGTGCCAATGAAAACTCGATGGGAGTGCAAGGTGTCGTCCTGCCTCCCTTACGTGTTCCTGGCTTCTTAGCGTACTTGGCGTCTGCTGTGTTCTAC
>CABFOV010008254.1:0-17272 GCA_902141375.1 Timema poppense
GAGCTCGCTGGCAGTGAAGCCAAACCTTGTGAGCGAGCGAGCACCCCAAGTGTAATGTAACTGTAACCCTAGTAGAGGCCAACAAGCCAACAAGTGCACTTGTTGACGTTCTCCCTCGTCTCTCCCCGTGTCCTGTTTGGTTGGCAGTGGTGTTGGGCGACTGGGATTAACCGAGCTAATGTCCAACATCCGGGAAACATACACAGAGTACTGCCCTCTAGCAGCCCTGTATGCCTACTTGCCGGGGCCTTAGGACGTTTGGGACGTTCCCCCCGCTCCCCTAAAGCGACTTGTTTGGTGGAATCTATAAGTTAAAGGACGTTTGGCGTAGTATTAGTGAGTTTTATACTTATTTGAAGTATTTAATTTAACGTGCATTTTCTGAACCTACTTATTTTATCAAGACACGAGAATTTCTATGATCTAGATATTTCGATGGCTTTACTTTTCTTCTGAAGGAAGTTGTGCAAAGGAATTTTATCGCTCAGTAAAATTGTCTACCTCAGCTGGGTTCGAACCCACTAACATTGAGTCCTGAAGCGAGCACTTACCCCAATATCACCGAGGTCGACTATTAATAAGTAAATAGGAGTTATTTCGTACCAACCAAAGCTAGGACGTATGTACAAATTATTATTTGCTTACCAAATCAGGGATTCTTAACCTCTTTACGATTGCCGACTCTCGCCCGCCCCAATGGATTTCCAAATATGTCCCCATACCCTCTTCACCAGATTTTCGAAATAATAATAATCATAATTACCACCACCAGGTTATTAGGTACCAGTATGACTTCAAAATATGCCAACAGTTTGATTTTACTTTACATATGGATGGCTAGAAACAGAACAGCTTAAATACAATAATTATAAGGACTTTTATCATATTTAATTATAGAAAAAACAGCAAATCACAAATACACACACGGTATCCATAATGGTGATATTTTATTTTAATATGACACATTTTTGTCTAATTTGATTGTTCAAATATCGATTTTCATACCCCCGGTTGGAAACCCCTTTAACTAAGGGCTAATTCTTGTTTAAAAAAATATATAATTCATTGTGATGACATTATTTTCTTATTTTAATCATAATATGTTTAATATTTAGCTTTTAACAGTATAATTTTGTAGATAAATAAATAGTACGCTGTACCGCACAGATTTTCTCTCTTTACATTTATTAAAACTAATAAGTCTTGTGAAATGACATATAGATTGTTGCAGAAACACTCCACCAAAAAGTATAAATGAAATAAGTAATATACACTGTTACAGAACATTGAGAAAAGAGTAACATCTCTGGCCACCAAATAGCATAACAATCAATTCACCCTTTTCAAAATACCTCGATTATAAAATTATATATTTGCTTATATCTCGGTAATTATTGGTTTGATAAAAATATATTTGAAATAAAAGTTTATTTTTATTTTTAGTAGTACTACAACTTTACAATGATAAGCTATTACATAACTTAATTATTTGGAGAGATACCAAAACTAGAAATTTCTGCCTATGTAAAGTATCTTCAAGTAATTTCCATAGGAAAATAAAAAAATGCCATTTGGTTTAGTGTTAACATTGTCTACATACAACTATTGATCAAAATCGCTAGAGGATTATTTTTTCCCCCCTTCAGTAACTAACCCTTAATTTTAGGGTTGAATACTTAATTCATGGCCTCACAAGGACCCAGGTCATGTTGGCCACGGTCGAGGCCGACAAGAAAGATGCTGTCTGTCGACTTGTGAGAGCGTCTTGATGAAAGTGCGTGCCTGCCTCGGCACGAGAGCGTTCCAGTGACCGTGGGAGTTGTCGTAGCTTCCCTCCCACCCTCCACCCTCCAAGGGGACATGGCCAGAATAACTGAACATTCATTGGTGCAGTACATGCGTGATACGTCGAGAGTTAACATAGCTTAAACATGTTATACAACACACCACTAAATACAAGACTTGTTGGAAGGGGCACGGCTTCATTATTCTATGATACACCCCAGGTAAATCTTTCACTCTCTTACGCATGCGTGCGCGCGCGCACATACACACAAAACCCTCTCAACAAAATGCCGCTTTCACGCAGTTGAGTGTTACGGCGCGCACTTTCGTCACATCCTTACCACCGAAGGACCAAAATTAGATTCCCTCCACAGCCAAATCATTACGTTTTCCGACCGAATGTTATTCGGTTACTCGTTAGCTCGATTGCCCTCCCCCGCTTACCCCCTCCTACACACCTCTACCACATTTCTAACGTTCGTTTCATCTTCCGAGCAAAATTATCTATTTTGGTATAGCATCCCGAAATTCAAGAACGTTTAGTTCTTTTACCCAATATTTTTGTGGAAAAAAAAATTAAAGATTGCTATTGATAACGAAAAACAATGCTTTCATTTTTTACTTTCATGTAACAAATTGTGGATGTAAAGAAAAGTAAAATAATATATGGTTACCGACAAATTGTTTACATGAAATACAACCTTAGCAATATAAATACCTTACCAACAAATTACCACGAATATTATTAAAATTATAAATAAACATACTATTTTTTCCTTAGCACCGCACCTTACTACCCGTTCGGGCTATACGCACTACTTACGCTATTGTGCTAGGGATGAGTAAAGATGAAATTATAGGTATTGTACCCGCATTATTGTCGATGGAGAGGATAAAACCATTTAAGAAAAAACTCAGCACGCTTGACCGGGATTCAAATCCCGATCTCCCCTTCATCAACAGGCCATTCTAACGTGAGAGTGACGCATTATACCATTCCTCTAATAAAACGGGTAGCACAAAATGTATTATTTAATTAATTCAAGGGACGGGTATGAGGCAAATAATTAATTTAAAATGCACCCTCATGAGTTTGTTAACCACCAGCACATTGCAACCGGCTGAGTTTCGAACCCCAACTGTCTTGTCACCACTGGCGAACTAGACAAGAAGATACTCCTTTGTCCAAGCACACACTGGTGTGGGTAATGTTTATTCCCATATTGTGGTTTATCGTCCTATCCCCAGGCGAATCAGTTCGATTCTCACGCCCTCTGTCTCTCATGTGTTCCAGACGGACGCGAAGATGGTGTTCGACGTGATCCAGAGGATGGAAGACACGGAGCCCTTCTCCGAGGAACTACTCGCGGCCATGAAGCGGCTCTGGGCGGACACGGGGGTCCAGGAGTGCTTCGGCCGTTCCAACGAGTACCAGCTCAACGACTCTGCCAAATAGTGAGTACCGCCCTAGTCATTCGTTTACCGACAGCCAGCAAGCTCAACCTTGCTTGTTTCCACTGTTGTGCCGCTGATACGATAGGAGTGAAAGTGGAGCCCGTAAGACAAGGTCATTAGACAGTAGGGTGATAGTGGAGCTCGTAAGACAAGGTCATTAGACAGTAGGGTGAAAGTGGAGTACGTAAGACAAGGTCATTAGACAGTAGGGTGATAGTGGAGTACGTAAGATAAGGTCAATAGACAGTAGGGTGATAGTGTAGTACGTAAGACAAGGTCATTAGACAGTAGGGTGATAATGGAGCTCTATAACAAGGCCATTAGACAGTAGAATGATAGTGGAGCCCGCAAGACAAGGTCATTTGACAGTAGGATGATAGTGGAGCCCGCAAGACAAGGTCATTTGACAGTAGGGTGATAATGGAGCTCGTAAGACAAGGTCATTTGACACTAGGGTGATAATGGAGCCCGCAAGACAAGGTCATTAGACAGTAGGGTGATAGTGGAGCCCGCAAGACAAGGTCATTAGACAGTAGGGTGATAATGGAGCCCGCAAGACAAGGTCATTAGACAGTAGTGTGCTAGTGGAGCCCGCAAGACAAGGTCATTAGACAGTAGTGTGCTAGTGGAGCCCGCAAGACAAGGTCATTTGACAGTAGGGTGATAGTGGAGCCCGCAAGACAAGGTCATTTGTCAGTAGAGTGATAATGGAGCACGTAAAACAAGGTCATTAGACAGTAGGGGGATAATGGAGCCCGCAAGACAAGGTCATTAGATAGTAGTGTGCTAGTGGAGCCCGCAAGACAAGGTCATTTGACACTAGGGTGATAGTGGAGCCCGCAAGACAAGGTCATTTGACAGTAGGGTGATAGTGGAGCCCGCAAGACAAGGTCATTTGACAGATAGGGTGATGGGAGAGCCCGCAAGACAAGGTCATTTGACAGTAGGGTGATAGGAGAGCCCGCAAGACTCGGTCATTTGACAGTAGGGTGATAATGGAGCACGTAAAACAAGGTCATTAGACAGTAGTGTGATAGGAGAGCCCGCAAGACAAGTACATTTGACAGTGGTGTGATAGGAGAGCCCGCAAGACTCGGTCATTTGACAGTAGGGTGATAATGGAGTACGTAAAACAAGGTCACTAGACAGTAGTGTGATAGTGGAGCCCGCAAGACAAGGTCATTTGACAGTAGAGTGATAGCTTACTTTACCTTAACATTAATTTTTTAGTACATGAAAAGCATAAACTAGTAAGTTTGACCCCTTATAACTCGTTAATTGTATAATTTTTACTATCGAATGGCCTAAGCTTTCGCCGTAAATTTAAAATTCCGTCTAATTTTCACCGGAAGAACCTTATCAGACAGCTAGAAAAGTTACTAGATCTACTTTCATGTGTTCATACGTTGGATTACGGAGTCTGCAGTTGTCACACTTAATAGATAGTATCAATACCTATTGAATAATATTTATATAAGAGTAAGTTGTTATAAATATTGACTCTCTAAATATTTGGTTTAACTTTTCTAAAAGGTTCTTCTTATGAAAATTGAACTGTGGCTATCCCATTCGACCAATCATTGGCAATGTACTACCGAATGATTAGGACAATTCACACGTACAGTTTAGAGTTCACGAACTTTTCTCGCCCTGGGAACACTCAACGACACGTCACAGACTAGTTTAAAAAAAAGAAATTATTATTAATGGTGTAACCTAGGGGTATTGGGGTCTTCCTACCTACCCTGACAAATGNGGCGTTGTATGTGTGTGTGTGTGTGTATATATATATATATATATATATATATATATATATATAAATTCAACAAGCGGGTGAATGCGCCTACCTGTAGCTATAAGCTGGCGCCGGGCACGCCCCTTCAGGTTAGGAAACCTTGTATCCCCTCTGCGTGGTGGACTAGTGTGCCTGTCAATACTTCCAGGGGCAGTATTAGAACCTGCCTACATAAAGCCACGTCCGGCGCCATTTTACTTTGCTCAAATAAAGAAAGTGAAAATCCTTTTAAAAAAACAACTGTGCAGCGCACAGTCTTTCTATTTTACCTTAAACTAGATAAATTTACTAAAAACTAGTGAGATTTGTGGAACTAAATAATATACATTGTTGCTGAAACGTTCCAACAAAGAGCCTAAATGAAATAATATATTCTGTTACAGAAACATTGAGAAAAGAGGAACGTCTATCTACACAAGGGCATAACAATCAAATTCGCATTTCAAATAAAAATATTTTAAGCTTTAATAGTTTTACAATTTTACAGTGATAGCTATTTCGTGTCCTAAATAGCTGCATAGATAAGATCAACATTGTAAATTTCTGCTTATGTAAAGTACCCCCCAAAGTCATTTTGATGGGTAAATGAGAGATACCATTTTGTTTGTTTTGTTATACTGGGCCTGGATACAAAATTTAGTCAAAATCTTTAAAGCGTATTTCGAGAAACTATTTTTTTATATGTATATTTCTTTAGTGGACTACCCTTAATATTAGGGTTAGATAACTAATTTGAAAAACACCTCTTGGAACTTTATGAAAACCCCGTCTACCAAAAATGTTGGCCTAAAGTCTCGATACAGAAAGACAGTCGGCATCGCGAAAACCAATTTTTTCGGTCGACGTCTATCAAAATCTCGGGTTCGATTTGTTTTGACCATCACAATACTTCTTTCTCCGAGGTGAAGATAGAAAGTAAAAAGGTGGGTGGGGTGTAGAAAACTGTCGGGTGTGCCCAACCGGTTAGGGTTCAAATTGCGCCCCACACCCAGGCACAGAGCCAAGCGTTTCAGGTCTTGGACGCAAACCTTTACCCGGTGATTTCACCATTCACTCACTTGGGAAGGGGAGGGGACCTAACTCAGGACTGGTATATAAGGTAATCGCTTAGAGTGCGTGTACCGTGTACCGTCGTTTCCTTTGCTCGTAGCGGAGAGGGCTATGCGTGTGCGTGTGAGTGTGAGAAAGAGAGAGCAGGTTGAATGACCCAGTTGCGACACCATATTGATTATACCCTGGACTTTACCATCATGTGTGCCTAAGGGGGAGAGGGGATGGGGTTTATTATATGTGTCCACACACACACACACACACACACACACACACACGCTCACGGGCTATGTTTTACTTACCAAGTTCGGTAGGTAAACTTGTACTTTAATAACTATCATGAAAAAGTCAAGTCGCTACTTTGAAATAAATATGGTTTCCATGATTTATTCAGCCCGTTATAATATTTAATAACTTAGATATTTTTAGCAGCTTTCTTTAACTTGGAAAAGGGAGGGGGGGCTCTCTAGGTAACTTAGATCAATCAGATGTTGCTTTTAGGTTAAATATTTTTTTAACAAAACACTAGAATGAACACACAACTATTTTCTATGACCCTTATAGAAATTCTAAGGGTGGGCTGGTGAGTGACCATACGGTCCGCGGGCCGTTCATACGTCACCGTGTTAACCGCCAGTTCGTTCGAGGATATTGGGGTATGCTGCTGGTTAAGCGAGAATTAAAATACGTACGGATCACTCAAGGTTTTGATTGGCAAAAATAAAATAATAAGAATAACACTTAAGTCTGTAGGTTAATAAGAGAATGAGATAAATATTAAAATATTTAAAACGCTCGCAAAAATTTTCATTACTAACACAGTTCACAACAACAATGTCTACGTCACCCCTGTGGTCCACATAAGTCGCCACTTGTCCCCACGCGTGACACACTGTGCTGACCCGTGCTACGCAAATGCTGGATTCGCCGATTCTCTTCCGGGTACTCCAACCCGCTCGCTGACCCACTCCCGGACTCACAGGTTGGGCACCAAGAACTGAGAACCTCTTGGCTAGTACCGACCAAGTATATTTATAATGCAACAACAGTCTCTCTATTTTCAGAATATAGTACTTGGTTCGAAGAAAGTGAACCCAGACTCTTCTATTCGCGCAACTTCTCTTCCTAGAAAGCTACCCAAATGCCCCACCCATTATAAGTCCCTTGGCAGTCAGTTTCGGCCAGTACCTGTTAGACAAGGATGGAGTAAGGGATAGGGAGCATAGTAAAAGTTGCAGGTGTAGCTGTCAGCACAGTCGAGCACAAATCTTGTTACAATTTATAAACTTATAGGCATAGTTTAAAAGTTGACTTTCCACACACAAATCCACATATTTATCTTGATCATTAAGTGCTAAATGCCTGGGAAACCAAAGGTAAATGGATTTTTGTGAATTGAATGAGGTTATTATTAATGTATTATTAATAAATTTAATAGTTGGGGTCACGACATATTGTATTGTCATTTGTATTTTCCTCCTCCCCTGTTTGTTCTTCTACTGCTGAACAGCTCCCACCCAGGAACGTTATAAACCCACTTGGTTTCTGGAGTTTAGGAATTCCTACACGACTTTTCTAGCGTCTTAAATACTCCAATACTAAAAAGTCTTCCCTTCGTCGCGTCCTAAGAAGGGTCTTGCTGCTTTGCTCACCACCCCATTCTCCACAGTGATATTATTTATCAGGTGCCGTCAGTAGTAGATAGATGACCCTGACACCAATGGACACCCTGCTCCTCCCTCCTTCATTAATGAAGTTTTTCGCACGAGAGTGTTTTTTCAAGAGTCCGCGGCCTTCCCTTCGTCGTGCGCATGCGTCGATAACGCGGGGTTCCTCGCTACGTCGTGTTGCCCAGAGAGCGCGGGCCTAGTATTGATCCGTCGTCCGCCACGCCCGGGTCACGTGGTCAGGGATACCAACCTCACCGTTTCTTCTTCCTGAAAAAATCCAGCAAAATCATTTTTTCTAAACACTTTTATTGTGATTATTTAAAAAATACATTGACAAATAATCCTTCATTTCTCCGAAATTTCGGCACATCCTTAGCTCCACTTTTAAATAGTTTGCATTTCTTTCAACCTTATCTTCATTTTTGTTCAGCCTTTTATCATGGCCATTCTTTTATAAATTTGACTTAATTATTTAAAAAATTAATTTAGTTCTATGCTTTGAGCTATCTTATAACTGCCAAACACAATAATTAAACATTTTTCACAAATTTTGACAACCCTCACCTATTTAATTGTGACTGCGGGTACAAAATCAGCATAAATTAGTTATTTCCTAAATGAGTGCTTAATACCATATTTATTTGAATTGGGAAATAATTAAATTCGCAGTATATAATATATATTTGTTTAAATAGACTTTGGCCATATATGGCCAACTTTTTCTCATAGCTAAAAATACTAACTATTGCTTGGATGTGACTAATGCTTTATGTTAATTTTATAGTTCCAATCATGCCTTTAATTTGTTAACCAAACATTGTGAACACGTATTGCCTCAAAAAGGTAAAAAGGGATAGAGATAAATTCAATTCCGAAAGTTTCCTGGCAATAGCCTTTGTTTGTTCCAAGCTTCGTCTAAATTCATCCATAAGCTCAAAAGTTATGGAGGCGAAACACTTTTGTGCCATTTCAGGTTAGCCCCAATCGTGGAGATATTTTAAAGCCTGGAAATGTCAGGGAATTCAATACTGTCATAACCCGCTTCGGTAGCATGTGGTCTAACGCACTAATCTCGTGTTGGACTATACTGCCAAAGATTAGGAGATGAGTTTCGATCCCGGTTGGGTGCACTGAGGGTGGTTTTTCCTAAATGGTTTTCCACTACCTCTACGCAATTGTGGGTGCATTTTCCCTAAATTAAGCCTTGCTTATTCCTAACCCATTTGTGTAGTTACATAGGCATATAACCTGAACTGGTAGTAAGTCGCGGTGCTTATAAGAAAAACTGTTATGAAAATTAAAGAAGATAACATAATTTGATTGTGTTTTATTCAAACATTTATAATGCTATGATTTTTTTGAACATCCTTAGCAATAAAGATATGAGTATGAGCCAGAGAAATTTTTGAATATTGGTTCGGGGGAAAAAAATCAGGAATTTTTTTAATGAGATTTTACGGCATCCCTTAGCCCATTCTTGTATCCATCTTTCATAAGGAAAATGCCTCCAAATGAACCTTCAAAGGCCAGAGGAGACTTCCGGTGTAATTTGAATGCAAATGTTCGCAATAATGTTATTTGGTGATCTTTGCAATATGGTGGCCAATGTCTATAATCGATGGTTGATGGCCCTACTCCAGATTTGTTCATTTCGTTTCAGTTTTACTTTCTAATATTAAAATAAAATATTTTTATTCGTGATCATTTTCGACCTCAATATTGTGATGAATTTTTATCTTTAATATTTTTCCGAACAAAAAAAAAAAGTTGATATTACAATTCTGTTTATTTGTCTGTCTGTCTGTACCTGACTATAGCTCTAAGTCACTTTGATGTATTTAAGAAAAATACAATTATGTATAGAATGAGGCACAGTTTAAATTTCTTGGTACCCGCTTCGGTGGCCGCATTGCCTAAGGCGTCACTCTCGCAATAAACTTGACTGTCGATGACGGGGTGATTAGGGTTCGAGAGTAGGTCGGATGCACTGAGGGTGTTTAAAAAATATTTTCCACTCTCCCCTCCGCGCAAATGCGGACACACTTTGTCTAAATTCAACCTTCCTCTTCCTTTACTCGCTAGCGTAATTATTAGTACATAAGTGTTTAACTTGAACATGTAGTAAAACGCGGACGTTAAAAAAAAGTTTCTTGGTGTTTGACAGTAAGTAAAAATTAAAAAATAAGTTGCATAGAATGAATAAAGTAGATAAGTTAATTGTGACTTTTTTTGTTTTTTGTAGCCTCACATATCTACTCCAATCATTTTATTATAACATTTGTTTTTTAATTTTCACTTATTGTCATACACCACGAAATTGATATATTTTGTTAAAACCTGAAATATAGATGTTATCACGGGATTTTTTTAAATTATGATTTGGATTCAAACCCTCAAATTAAGGGTAGTTTATTGATTAGAGATTTTTTTTTATTCCAAATTTTTTGAAAATGTTTCTAACAATTTGTTCAAAAAGGATATCTAGAGTGTTCGACCTCCAAAATAACATTGCTTGCTTCGTTTTTGGGTTAAAAATACGTTAAAGATTATTTCACTTATAGTTGATTTTCGAAAATTTGAAATATTTTGAAAATGGCATCAAACAATTTTGTTTAAATTATGTATCTGGGGAGTGTTTTTCATGAAAAATAAAACCCCTTACTTATTTATCTTGTAGGGAAATTTGTTTAAAGGTAGCTTAGTGATTACTGTTATCTTTTTAATTCGAGTATTTTAAAAACCTGATCTGGTGATTTGGTTCAAAATGGGTATTTATTAAGTTTTAACACTATAAAAAAGTATGTATATTTGTTTTTCTTAAAATAATTTATTTATTAGTAGCTTAGTGATAACTGATTTTTTAAGAAGAAAAAACTGACTTTTTTGAAATTATCTTTAACCATTTTGTTCGAATTTGGTATTTGAAGATTCTCTTACATAAATAACACTAAACTGCACTTTGAAAATAATCCACTAATGTTTTCTTCAAGTAGGTTTTTTTGGTTCGTTTTTCAGTGCTGATTTCAAAAATTATTTTAATTTGTTTCCATCGCGTTGTGTTTTTTTCTCTCCAGAAATGTTTAGATAAAATTTTGTTTTTCACACATTTGTATTAATTTTGACGGAATTTGTCCATTTAAATTATAACAAAATACTTCTATCAAGCTTCTTTATATTTACATACATACTTAAAACCATATTAAAAACTAATTTACTATGGGTTAAATTTCCATATTTTAGATATTTTCTTTTGGCATATTCTTTATTGTACGCTCTTCAGTATCCAGCAATAGTCAGCCATCATGTTGACATTCCATCTCCCCTGGTATCTCACCTCCAATTTTTTAATATCTTTGTGAAGCCAACTCATCTTGTTCCTCTCTAACACTCTCTAGATTTTCAGGAAAATAAGCGATGTGCTAATGTAAAAAGATGTACCTTGACACTCATATTGCAGCCGAGCTTTTCTTGTAGTTTATTAAAATGTTATCAACTATAATTTTCTAGTTTATATCCTTGTTGTTCCCTAGTAAGTTGTCAAGAACATACCTGAAGCTAATCCATAACTCTTTATTCTATTTAATTATTGCTACCCCAAAATCTCTGTCCCTCGTCAGTTTGCGAATTTGAGGTCCAACAAAAACACGGCTGATCTATGGGAATTTAGTACAAAAATATTTGAAGCAAGGGTCATCCAGAGGTAAAGCTCACAAATGGTTTCATCTAACCCAGTTTACTGTGCAAGGGTAGAAGCAATACAGTGTTGGGGTCTACCAGTGGTTCATGACCTATGTTCTTCGATTCAGACAACAAACCACCCTTATTTAGCCATATATTGACATTCCAGTGCTTATTCCGTTTCGGACTATCCCACTCACACAAAAAACAAAGCATTTTGGTGTAGCTTGATTGCCGGTCAAGTAGAATGTCTATCACTTTTAAGTCACCATGGATCAACCAACCATGTTCTTTATTCTTAATGTTTGTCAACAATTTCTTTGAGCTCTCGAATGTTTCCTTTAAAATGTACCGAATGAGCTACTGGAATTGATTCGTATTTATTTCCATCGTGGAGTAACATACCTTTGAGACTCCTTCATGATGAGTCATTAGAAAGTAAGTCTCCACTGCTAAGGATTATAACTTATTTCAAAATAGTTATTAAATAATTTATAGTACTTAAAAAACTCATAGAATCGTCCTCAGAAAAATAAGGGACTGATTATCGCTTTCTATGCCTGTAGCAAGAGAAAAACGTTCCACGTGTTAAAAGATTTTTTTTTATTTCAGTCTAGACACCAAGAATTTTTGCCGATTCCCTTGGTAAATTTAAATCGCTTACAAGATTATTGTGCTCATGATGTGGAAACATCCGAGGACTTGAATCAATATTTCCAGGCGTGTAGGCTTCAGTTTCATCTTCACAAGCTTCACTTTCAGCACTCTTCACTACTACTAACTACTACTACAGGTCATCTCCATGTGCGACTGGTCTAATGGCAGATGGAATATTAGGATACACCTAAATGCAAATGACATCGATTTCTTTTCACCCATTTTCCACAATCTCACTGCTTCAACACAGGTTCGGAAAACTTTATGTGGTGCCCATTGTTTATCTTGGTCATCTATTTTCACTACAAAATAAGCATAATGCACTCTTTTTTTTTACCAATTCTTTAATATCTTGTCTTTGTTTGAGGACTATATAACTACCATAAATATAACAAAATACGCTTAGATCGTTTGTAACATTTTCGTGAAGACATTTTACTCACTTTTTAGCACAATTCCGACACGATAACTTCACAAAATAGAGTGAGCTCACACTTTTAAAATTGGTGAAAGGAACTTTCAAGGTCAAGAAACAAATGGCAGAATCCATTATTGCCAACATGTGAAAATTTAGTTTACAAATTCCCCCAACACTTACTCCTAGCTTAAGAATGATACCAATCTTGACATAATCTTAAAGTGATTTGTGATAAAACTGTACTTGATAGAAAGAAATGGATGGCATTTCTGAAATCAGCATAAAATAGTGAGTTTAAAACAGCCATTAGTTTACAAACATAGAAATTCATTCAGATCCTTTAATGTTGGTTGGTTTTTCTAAAATAAATTACTTTAAGAGTAGTTTACTTAAATCAAATTCTAAAAAAATTGAAATATTTTGAAGATAGCTCTTAAAGATTTAATTTAAAATGGATACCTGCATTGTTGACCCAAAATAAAGAAGAGTTTCAGGAAATTATGGACCGGCTGATGGAGAGATGGAGAAGATATGGCATGAAGATCAACATTGAGAAGTCAAATATGATTGTGATTTCAAAAAATGAAGAGCCTGGAGAGAAGACTTGAAAAGATTAGGTGGACAGAGTGGGTGAGAAGAGAATCATTTCGGATGTGATACTTCAGTACAAAGCAAACTGGATCGGACACATCCTTAGGAGGGACTGTCTTCTGCACGACGTCAAAGAAGGACATGTTGAGGGAAAGAGAGGCTTAGGAAGGAAGAAGATTCAAATATTAGATGGCTTGAAGAAAAGAATAAAATTCTGGGAGCTGAAGGAGGAGACAGAGGATAGGGAGCGTTGGCGGTCCAAGCTCACTGACAAAAGGAATGAACCTGTCGTGAGACAGAACAAATAATAATAATCTAGGGTTTGTGTCTCACTATAAAAATAATACATTTTTATTTTTACAGATATAAATCATTTAAGGATAGCTTACAGTTTTTTCCCCCCCTCTCTTGCCCAAGAATTAATATACTTCATGAGAAAGTTTGTGCAATTGTCTCGTACCATATATCAATTTTAACTAAATATGAAATAAATAAACAATAAAATAGAAAACCATTACGCCTGTATTTGACTTTAATTTATAAAGTATTGTAATTGTATAGGTATTGATAATATCTTTCTAAAGTTATATCTTAAGATCACATGACTCGACGTATGAACATGTGAAGCTATATCTAGTAACTTTATTTGTCATCAGATAAAAGAATATTCCAATAACTATCAGATTGTCACTTCTTAACAAAAATTACCAACGGTTTGGAGTATCCACATTTAATTAGAGTGCACTGATGGAGTAGGATGAGTAAGGTAAGAGCTATAATAAATGTACCATTATTTGAGTGAAGAGAGGGTGAGACACAATTTAAAAAAAGGGGGGGGGGGGGGAAACCCTCAGTACACACTGCTGGTATTAGAACCTCGATCTTCGGTGAACCTGACATTCATTCCGTGTACCCATCGGTGCGGGTATCAAACTTTAGGTTTTACCTTCGTTGTTTGTTACATAATCATTATTAAATACGACTGCCTTTTTATTTTTCTTGCCACCGGAAGTTTCCAGATCTTTCTTTGATTGGAATGATGCAGTGTTATCGACATTAAGGCCGCCACTAATGGCTTTTTGAAGTAATCATGTTGGCTATGTTCCTAGTATAATCTCAATTACCGGGAAAATTGGACTCCGGCTGAAAAATCACAATGTTTAAACGATGCCAAGTGGTTCGTGTTCTATCGATGAAACATCTTGATCACTGGTGACCGGTGAAGGGGGGAGAGTGGGGAATTCTTTCACCCTTAGATGATTAATACCAACACCGGGACACGAGTAATACCTCAAATATGGCACTTTGATTCAGCCTAACATGTATCACCTAGAAACAGTTCTTTGACCTCAATAATCGATCTATTATTTCGTCTGTAGGTAGTGGCAGAACTGTTACGAGTACTCTTGAGTAAGACAGTTGAACCAACTCCGCTATTGTAGGACGGTTGGTCAATGACGCTGAGCTAGTTCTGCCAATAAATGACAGCTGATCAGTGGTCTTACATCAGAAGGTACAATATTTAGTATGTAACTGTCTTATTCTGGTTGTTGTGTTGGCCGAGCGACGCGTGACGAAGAAGTTAGGCTATGTCAAGTATCCAGCCCTGTGGTGTCAGCACACTGCATTGATAGTTCTGGAGGGCCTACAAAGGTCTCGCTGGAAACCACCTCTCCAGATGATGTATTATTGTTATTTGAGGAAGGCGCACGTCTCGATGTAATGGGTTTCTGGTCGCCATGGTAACCGTGGTCTCAAGCGTGCGTGCCTGCCTGATGACATTTTTTTTTATCAAAACATGTATGCTCCTCAGGTACTGTGTGGTGTCACTAGACTGTACTTCCTATGTTTCCAGTGCTTCTACGTCACTCAAATATGAATATTGTAGTGTATGCTTTTTTATACATATTTTGTTAACGAAAGCAAATTACATTATTTATAATCTCTTACACATCCTCAAGACTCACATTTAAAACAAACTAGGTGATTGTGTCGGTTGAAATGTGTTTCAAGTTCATAATTTACCTCTTTCTCCTTCACCTGCTCAGTCCTCCATGTTGACGTCCAGATCACTCGTCTTTAATTCCAAGAAGACGTCATAAAATGAATCTATCATTTCTTTCTCATGTATATCCTCTTTCTTTCCGGCTGTCGCGTGACGTCATACCGGAAGTGACCCGTTGATTACCTGGCGGCGAGCCTTACAAGCAGTGCATTTTGCTTTTATTGCTTTACTTTTTTTTTTGTCGCGTGATCTCGCTAGTTCACACAAACAACAGCGCCTGTCGATTTGCAAAATAGATAGGCCCTAAGTATTTTTTATTTACTTTGAGATTGTGCTTCAAGCGATTGATAGATTGATAACGTCGCTTCCGGTTTGATATCAAAAATCATCGGTCGACAACCTACTGCCCGCCGACTGATTTTAACTGACCCGCAAATATATTTTACAAATAAACAGTTGTGTTTATAAAATTAGACTAATAACTAATTTAACAGTTCCCTGATTTTAATGACCTAAAAGTTATCAAAAAATTACCCATACAATGACTTAGAAATTCTAAAATAATAACTTCAATTTTCTTAAAAATATGAACAAAACTCGTAATAAATGCACACGACTAAATCAAACACGCTCTTACAAAATGTAAAATGCGATGAGACGTTTCAAACAACTTAAATATTGCACCCTGCTGAATATAACATTGATTTACATATATCTGCTTCAGAAATAATAGCTACCCCCTTCTAACGCAACCATACAAGCAGAGAGGATAAAAAGTTAACTGCTTGCATTATCTTCTTATTCCGACATCTTTGTAATGAATTGTTTAGAAGATAAGTATGTATCGAGTGATGAATCAAATAATGAATATGAAGGTAAGAGTGTGTAGATCAAAAGGAAGGGGTAGGCCATGTAAGACGTGGCTAAATGTTGTAGACGAATGTGTGAAAAAGAGAAACATTAAGAGCTTTAAGAATAAAAGAGCATGTATGACTCGGTGTATGGATGTTGTTGTAGCGAAGGGAGTATGCAAGGATAGGGAAGTGTGGAGAAAGTCAGTAAGGATGGATTAAGAGCGTACATCACATGTCAATCTTCTGTGATACAGTCGGTTAGAAATCCTAAGTTTACTTGAACACTATTGCACATGGATCATTTCTGATTAAACATTAATGGAAATAAAAGAGAAGTTCATAATACTGAACATTGTTTGAATATTAAATGATATTTGGCTAAAAACTGCATTGAAAAATCCGTTTTTGACCATTTTAGAATGGTTTCACATAAGTATTGTCCACAAATCTTCATTCTGTCATAACAGGGACATGCTGTAGTTATTAACAAGAAACTTTGTCTCTTTGTCCTCCATCGTCACCACGGAAAATGTCGAGTAATCATTCAAATACGAATGCACTGCACACACTTCTGACACATCGTAGGTGTTTTCTTTTCTCTTTTACTTCCAAACCTGTAACTTCACGTGTCTTGCCCCTCAGTTGAACGCCAATTGTAACTTCACGCGTTGTTAGCCATTTTCTAACACTCCGCAAAATCTATAACTATACGAGTGGGTGCTATCTGATAGATACTAAAAACTTCCATATACTTCAGTGTGTAGTTAGTTTATTTTCACATGAATTTAAATTTACAGTTGAGCCAGTTTGGTCAAACTTGTAAACATTGTACATAATATACGTTAAATAGACAGTATGCCCATATATTCATACATTTAGATATGATCGCCCGAAAACACGTCTACTCCATTAGACATCAAGTGGGGGAGAGTCTCTACAAGACTAGCGTCTTTTTTAGCTGAGGACTGTGAACCTCGTAGTTTCATACTCTCGAACCCAGATCACTACTTGATTTCTTTCCATCGACCAATGGGGTTATTTTCTATGAACGCGAAAACTAAAAATGTACACGGCTTTAATCTGCACCTGTTATTAATTACTGCACAATACAACCCGGAAATAAACCATGCTTCTGACACGTGCAGTTAAACGAAAGAAAAATGAAACATGGCCGTAGTTTAGAAAAGATGAGTTTAATTTAAATTAACTGAAAAGAAGAAATATGATAATATTTACTCTAAAATATGATCTCAAATATTAATAAAGACAGGAAAATCGATATCATTACAAACCTCGCGCGAGCTGAGTTGGGCC